>SNQJ01S0046890.1:109069-122402 GCA_010110895.2 Picea sitchensis
AAAGGGAACCTATCATTTTGATCCATCATACCTTTGGCCCTTTAGAAACCCAGATTACATAGGGACGTCTCCCTTGGACTAGCCCTCCTAAATAGAAAGAGCCCCCCATCGAGGTGACAGTGGGTGGGGAAGCTCCTGTTACGTCGGTTTTAAGCCTTGACTCAAGCTACTTAACCCCTTCCTACAAACCGTGGGATAACAGGTAGCACGGGCATGAGGATTGAAAGTCGTTTTCCGAATGATGCCCTTCGGAGGAGGGCGAAGGACTGTGTCAAGGCTCAGTCATTCGAGATGAAGAGGATTGTTGGTAGGTGGAGTCGTGGGAGATGGTTGGACCAATGAAGGAGGTATAGCATCAAGATTCTCTTTAGAGGAGGAATAATCTTTGGCTCGAGTGGTGAGTGTGATGTTGTTTTTCTTTGAATCTCCTGTACACATTAAGACATAGGATGTATTGGAGGGGAAGGGTTGGTCATGAATGACCAATTGGGCATGTTGTTGAGAAGGGAAGGGTTGTGACAAAATGACCTGAGTGGGTGGTTTCGTGGTCCCTTGAAGGAACTTATTAACCTCGGCTCGTTGTGGACAATCCTTAGTGTAGTGATCATCACCACAGATAAAACAAGGGTATGTGCTTATCCCTATTGTCAACAGGTGGTGGTTTGGTTCTCTCTTCTTGCGAATTATTTTTGTCCTCTTTATTCTTACCCTTTCCCTTTCTAGATTTGTTTTTATCGGTGGGGGTAGATAGAACAACATTTACCTCAGAAGTCTTGCTAATGGGAGGGGTAGGAGATGGAGCATTTTGAACATTAGAAGAAATGGGTTTGGGGTTGTTTTTGGAAGTTTGGACGGAATGTGGTTGGGCATGGAAAGTGCCAATCACACCGTCGACCGCATGAGAAGCAGTAGGAGTAGTTGAAGTGGCGGAAGTAGAAGGATGAGGCACATCAGGGAGTAAGTCGTAAAGAGTACCCATTTGTGAGTAAACGAGGTCAAGGTATTGAGCACGACTAATGGCCTGTTCTTCCGTGACAACTCCACCCATGGTGATGTCATGACCGATGTTCACAAATGATTTCGTGAAGCATTCTGCCAACAACTGGTCGAGAATTTCGAGTTTGATGAGACATCATCTCCGTCGCCATTCAGGAATGTGATCGAAGATATGAGTGGTTTTGGTTTGTTTAAAAGAGCTCAAAAGCTCGGTCCCTATTTCATAGCAGATCGGTAACTAGTAGTGGGTGAGGAAATTCATAGGGAGGGTGTTGAAGTCGGCGAAGAAACCTCATGGTAATTCTATATACCACTTCACAGAAGAACCCGTGAGAGTTCGTTGAAAAAGGCGTAAATGAATAGAGTCATCCATCTGGTGAGATGGTAGGCAAGGGTTGAGAACCTTCCAGATTTTTTGGGGGTAACCCTTGCATTCTACATGAACGATGTGGAGGGTCAATTGTGAACAATTTAAAAAATTACGAAGAAAACCTATGGTCAACTTGGGTAAACAAACAACATGAGCTAGTAAAAAATCTAGGAAGCAAAACCAAGCAAACAAGACCTTCTAATTCGAAGTCACCAGTTGGTGATGAAATCCAGCGTCGCAATGACGAGACGAGAAGGGGCTGGGATAGGGTGGAAAAGTTACATTGACGACCTGCTTAACGGACTTACACCTTGGTACAAGCTCCCACACATAATCATGGGTATACCCTCCAAGGAGCCCGAGTGAGTTTGGCCAACGTCGATTCCAGGTATCGTGAAGACTTTCCCCTTCACAGTCACCTTGTGTAAGATACTAAGAAGATAGGCCACTAAGGTTACCACCAACAACAATAAATCCTGGGGGGACAGTCGACAGTCTGATCCACACACAAGGGTAGGGTATCTAGCCCGAAATCATCTTGAGAGGCTTCCACTCATCATTGTGGGTATACCTTCAAGTGACCCCCATAATACGTGAAATCTCTACACCGATATCAACAAAGCAGGGTGAGTAACTCTGTCAATATCAACGTGACCTCAGGTTTGACCCTTGTATGAGAAGAGCTTCCCAGGACAAAATGTTGCAAATAGAATTTGACACTCCTTACTACAAGATGCTATTGTGTGTTTTGTGCTTTGGAGAGTGTATCTCGCTGCCTATTCCAAAGCTCTAGCCTAGCTAATGTTGGTGTAATAGAGTCCTAGAAAAGAGTTACTAGTTAAATTTTAAAATTCGCACGATATTATTAAAGGTTGTTGTTACTCAAAGGAGACAGAAATGAAACCGATGTTGCGTGAGACTCTGACCCAACAATGCATAGATAGGAATGAAAAATATCAATTCTTGTTCGATGAATCCTATTTACAGGAGGGAAAGAGGAGTTTTATGGAACAATCCTAAACTATGATATACAATTTTCTTTGAAATACAATATCAACGAATCACAAACAATGTCAATTCTCTATTTATTCTATTTCAATGATTGAGTGCCAATATTTTCGAAAAAATTGCTTAAAAAAGAAAACTGTTTTTTAATTTTCAATAGAAACCACACAACAATAGTGGAACTAAGAAAAAGCAAACAACTAATGAAAATCAATATACAAAAAACCCAAACCAATCTTTCAATGAAGACAAACAAAACAAGCAGACAAGACTAGTCTTTTCAAATGCATGAGAGTAACAATTTTCCAAGTAATGAGCAATTGAAAAAGACAAATAATCCCAACTTTTAAACCGATCACCGGCTCCCAACCAAACAAGTACTCGGATTTCAGGACCCGATATTATATCCTCATTAAGAAAAGGTCAAGATATAACAGTTGAGAAAAACGAACAAGTGCTTTCGATTTCCGAAGACTAATCATTCACAAAATCCGAAGTCAAGAAACAATCAATCAGTGGCCCAAGAAGTTCTCTGCAAACACACATAAAAGTCTGGGCATCTGAGCATACACGAAACCTTAATCCCAAAATTTTGCAAATGGGTTCGCAGGCAGGCAGTGATGTACAGTGTGAGAATGGAGCATTCTTGCAGGCTAGCCACAAGCAGAGTGCGAAAGGTTTTCACTAGACTGAAAAGAAGGGTGCGAACTCTATGGGTTCTCGCACCGAATCCTTCTAGAACCCTTGAACCTCGAGACCTCTTCTCCTTTCCAATCTTAAAAATAGGTTTTCACCTAGTGTATGGAGCAAACTATGAGAAGTTCGCACCCTAAGTGTAGATGGCCTGCGAGAATGAGTGGTTCTCACACCTTAGGCCATAGGCAGCCTGCGAACTCACTTTAAAAATATGTTTTTGGAAGGATACAAGGGCCACTTTCTTAGGAAAAAAGTCCTTATTGGGAGCTTAAATACACCATTATTAATACATCACCAAAGTGACCAAAATCATGTGTAACAATCCCCATCTCTAGCTCTGCAGTACCGACACCTCCATTGCATCTTAGGTACTGTTACTCGGTAGCACTCTCCCCCACATGAGTTGTCCCATTCATAGCACCCTTTGGCACTTTGACACTCATGTTTTTTTTCAACCCTTTAGGGATGGGAGTCCTGATAGTCTTACATCATGTCGTGAATCAACCACATACTCCTTCACATTTTGATAGCTTTCCCAATGGACTCCCAAATTATCTCTTCACGGTTCTATTTTGAATGCACCTCCAGAGTATCATTAACCCTCCATTTCATCCACAATTAGTTTGCCCCTCCGCAAATTTCCCTCCATCCCATCTACCTCATACAAAAACCCACCCATGGGGCCCCCAACCTCCACCAGTTCTCCAAGCACATTGTGCCCTCACCAGCTCAACCATATTACATTGGGGCACCCATTTCTGTATTTGTACACTCATCCAAAATTATTCTTTATAAATTGTAAAAAGCCTTTGTTTCCAACCTTTACATATCTTTTTGTCGTCACCTTTGGTGACCTTCTTCCCTTTTTGGCAAATGCAACCCATGTCACCCTTGTTTGGGGCACTCCTTATCATCTACTCCTATTGACATCGTCCATATACTCTGAGTATCCCACATGCCACTTACCTATGCTCTCTAAGTTTGTCCACTATGTCCCGCCTCTGGCACAACTTATCCCACGTCTTGTTGTCCCCATGACACTCGACCTAGTTGAACGGTTGCGGCCACTTATACTTTGCATATACCCCCAACTAAGGGAAGTCTTTAGTTTTCATACATCTTGACTTTGTCCATGTACCTCCTCCAGTTCCTAACCTCACCTAGTATATTTCACGAAGCCCTTTGCTTCTTAGAGTCACGTCCCCCTTTTTTCGACATCAAAACAATTTCCAGAAGGGCGACATTATCTTGACTCTCATTACCTTTCCAATGAGAGGTCTCGGGCGACACAAGGAGAACCACAATTACTCCCTATTGTCGTTGACCCCCGTAACATTCAACTTCAAGACTTTCTCATGTTACGGTGGGTCTTACTTTGAGACTATTGCAGTTATTTATTATATTTGCCGAAGACCTATGAACTTGGTTGGGCTATCAATGCCTACAAAATCCGTGATACTTCTTACAGGTGTCATTGCCTACTATTCAGAGTATGTTCCTCCTTAGAATTGTCTTCTGCCTTTATTACGACCACCCCCGAGGGAACTACAGTTGTCTACATCAACACACCATTTCAGTTACTATACAATACCATTCTTTTTTGAGTTACATGACACGAGCATGGGGCATGCCTGCCTCGTTTGTACACAATTTATTTTTACACACCTTATCAAAAGTTGGGTTCTACATGTTCCCTTCTCCCTCCAACAGGTCACTCTTGATACTCTAAATATTGCTCTCTCTTACAACGACACTCTCAGTAGAAGAAACATTGATGAATTTCAGTTATACATATGCTCCTAACCTCATCCATCAAGGGGCATCTTTTATCACTAAAATTTCATCCGCAAATGGTTATAGAAATCCAGCATCATCAAACAGTTATGAGGTCACCCATGGACCAAAATTACCACAAAAGCATTTCCAAAAGGTCCAAAACTATACAACCAGTGAAAAAATTAAAGTGCACTATGACTACACAGGGCGCGCACGCACATGCGCTATACAGAAACGCAGGAAAAGCGCACATGCGCATGATGCATGACTGTGGTCGCTAAAATCCACACACATCTGAGAACAGAGCATTTATGAGATTGGTCAGCCTCCCACCCACTTCTGGTTCAGCTTCCAAGTTGATTTGACACCCAAATCTCGGCTGAATCCGACTGGGTGGCTGGTTAAAGACCTGAAAATGCCTTAAATAGCCTCTTTTCACACTATAAGTTGGTTGCACAATACCTCAAAGTGGTGCTATAAAACAAAGCCATGGGTGCACTTCATTTTCAAGGAATTCATTAGCAAGGTTATGTTGTTGCTATTCTCTTGGAGAATCCTCCATTCTTATCAAGAGTATACTAGCATCATTACATTGGGCAATCCATCTCACCTCTTGAGTGGATTATCTTGAGAATCTTTCACCATTTCATTCAAAGTTGTAAGAAGATTTTAGTTGTGGGGGTCCAAGAGCCCTCCCATGGAGGAACAAGGGACCCATAGTCTTCTTTCTTCTTGGTGTTTTGTTTCACTAATATAATCCTTTCCATTGGTGACATGATTCTTATTGCTCCCTGTTGTCGTTGACCCCCGTAACATTCAACTTCAACACTTTCTCATGTTACGGTGGGTCTTACTTTGAGACTATTGCAGTTATTTCTTATATTTTTCAAAGACCTTTGAACTTGGTTGGGCTATCAATGCCTACAAAATCCGTGATACTTCTTACAGGTGTCATTGCCTACTATTCAGAGTATGTTCCTCCTTAGAATTGTCTTCTGCCTTTATTGTGACCGCCCCCGAGGGCGCTGCAGTTGTCTACATCAACACACCATTTCAGTTACTATACAATACCATTCTTTTTTGAGTTACATGACACGAGCATGGGGCATGCCCACCTCGTTTGTACACAATTTATTTTTACACACCTTATCAAAAGTTGGGTTCTACAGGTTCCCTTCTCCCTCCAACGGGTCACTCTTGATACTCTCACTATCTCTCTCTCTTACAACAACACTCTCAATAGAAGAAACATTGATGAATTTCATCTACACATATGCTCCTAACCTCATCCATCAAGGGGCATTTGTTATCACTGAAATTTCATCTTCAAATGGTTACAGAAATCCATCATCGTCAAACAGTTATGAGGTCACCCATGGACCAAAATTACCACAAAAGAATTTCCAAAAGGTCCAAAACTATACAACCAGTGATAAAATTAAAGTGCACTATGACTACATAGGGCACGCACACACATGCGCTATACTGAAACGCAGGAAAAACACACATGCACATGATGCACGATTGTGGTCACTAAAATCCACACACATCTGAGAACAGATCATTTATGAGATTGGTCGGCCTCCCACCCACTTTTGGTTTAGCTTCCAAGTTGATTTGACACCCAAATCTCGGTTGAATCTGACTAGGTGGCTGGTTAAATACCTAAAAATGCCCTAAATAGCCTCTTTTCACACTACAAGTTGGTTGCACAATACCTCAAAGTGGTGGTACAAAACAAAGCCATGGGTGAACTTCATTTTCAAATAATTCATTAGAAAGGTTATGTTGCTGCTATTCTCTTGGGGAATCCTCTATTCTCATCAAGAGTATACTAGCATCATTACATTGGGAAATCCATCTCACCTCTTGAGTGGATTATCTTGAGATTCTTTCACCATTTCATTCAAAGTTGTAAGAAGATCTTAGTTGTGGGGGTCCAAGAGCCCTCCCTTGGAGGAAGAAGGGACCCATAGTCTTATTTATTCTTGGTGTTTTGTTTTACTAATATAATCCTTGCCATTGGTGACATGAGTCTTATTGGTTTTTTGTTCTTATGTCCTTATGCTCAATAGTTTAGTTGTTCTTTTATTTCTTAGTTTAATTCTTAGTTTGTTCTTTTATGTTTCTTTCTCTAACCCTTTCCTATGGGTTGCAAGTACCTATGTTTTTCTCATTTAGGTGACAAAAGAGGTGCAACAATATAGATCGGATCATTGTATTATTTGTCGTCTATCTCGATTCTTTTAGAGTGGAAAAAATTGGAGGAATCAACTTGTAGGATCATTTTAGGGGCAAGTCCCAAATTGGAAAATCAGGGTCTCAAACCTTCCAGAGCTATTTTGATGCATTAAATGATGTTTTTTGGGGTTCTAGTGTCTAGAATTTGTGCACACCCCATTAAAGGTATTCCACACTTTGATTCCTTTCTAATGGTGCAAATCGTTTTTCAATCGGAGTTCGTATGAAAAAGTTATGCCTCTCGCAAGTTGACCTACCGTGTTGACCACCATGGTACGAGAAGATGCCACGTTAGCCCCCATTACACATGCATATGGGGCTAGCCACGTGAGGATTTTCAAGAATATTATATAAGGTTCAAAATCCTACCACAATTGAAGGTGGAGGAAGTCAAAAATCTACCCCTAGATGGCTATCGAGCTATGTTAAATATCAGGCCACTAGGAGGAGAAGGGGTTCCATTCTTTTGCATTGTATCTTGTTCCATAGTTGAGAAAAACATTTGAGAGTGGTATTTTGTGAGCATAACAGAGGAGGAGAGATTCTGTAGCAGCCATACAGGCCATAGTTCAAAGGAAAATCCACAAAGAGTGCATCTTTCTTTGTACTTGCATCATTTCTATACTAGAGAAAAGAGAGTAGAGAAACCTCAACTTCTAGCTGGGTTTTCTCCCGTATTGGGTTTCCCGGGTCATATCTTGTGCTTATTTGTGGATGGTGTTTTTTTGTTTTTTTGTTTTTTATTTTTCACATTTTATCTATTGCATTCATAAGAAGAAAATAAATAACTAAATATTTTTGAGATCTAAAGGAAAAATAACCTTGATAGTAAATATTTCAGTATTTTATTAGATATGTTGTGATGAAATGTTCCAGTGGAATATCCACAGCATTTTACAGATCACTCCATCACTTAATGGAGTACCCTACATTGTCCCTAGTGTTTCACACTAGTTTTCATGCTCAGTGACATTAGAGTTGGATATGAACGGAGTTAAGGATCACTCAATAGGTCCTTTTTCAATGGTTCCTTGTTTTGATATTTCTATGTGTGATTACAAGAACCTAGTCTATAGAGATATTGTAGCGTCTTCCTAGTTCTCCAAGGTCTCCATGTGGGTGGCCCACATTCTCATAGAGTTCTTAGCTAATGTAACAAGAAGATCCTCCATTCTCTACGTGGGTGAAACCTACTTGACCATATGTTCCACAAGCACTACAACATCACTTGTCATATTAAACCCCAATGGACCCATATTAATTTTAGCACCAATCCATATTACAAACCTATCCATTGCACATGGTGAGTTGATTGTTCATAGTATTTGTTATGCCAATGGTTAAGCATGTCCTCCAAGTTAGTTTCATATGAGAAAATGTTCCTCTAGATTATCTCTCCATTTGTCATATGATTAATGTAATCCTCTCACTTCGCTATTGTAAGTTGTATAGTTGGTCCATCATCCAATTTCTCCTACACTTTCTCAATGAATTGCTTGCCTTGTGAGGGATACAAATGTCATATGACCCTTCCATTGACATTGTCAAAAGACATCCATTAAATCTTTAGGTTTAGGAAAACAACATTGTTTAAGGCCCCATCGACCCCTAGTGATGTAGAGTAGGGATCCTTATCATGTAAAATATCAATGACTTCAAAATTAGCATAAGTTGTCACCCCATTGAGATCTACTTCCATCCATAATATCTTGTTGATTGAAAAAAATTCCACTAGCTCACCAATCATTTTTTGATCGACGAATATACAAGCTTTGTTGGTCCCATAAATTCCGATGAGGTCTTCGGAAATATATTTACATCTGATCCTAGATGCAACATAACTTATTGCACCTCATATCCATCAATCAATGCATTTATGGGAAACTCTTTCCTTGATTTTTTCTTCTATATCTAGTGCATAGGTCATTCATAATCTTATGTAGATGGACCTAAGATCTATGCCTACAAATACCTTACCTTGATCATTGAGTTATCATCTTCCAAGGTCCTTATGAAAGTATTCAACCAACCTTTTACCTCATCCTTTTATAGTGTGTAGAGGTGTATCTGGATACTTTCTCTATGGCCTTCCAATAGGTGTTTGTAGTACCAGTGTAGCATCGATGACTCCTTTATCTCACATGGATTGTGTCCCACATAATCTCAATTGCATATTTTAGATATTATTTATGTGGATTTTCCTTAAATGTGAGATCATCCAACATAAATTTCATGATTTGACCGAGACCCGTGGTACCAACATCTACACCTATTTTGGCACTTCCCTGGGTCACAATATTATGCCTATATAGGAGAAATCAACCTTTCTACCTTCAATAATACTTGGTTCATAATTGACCATGTTATCCCTATGTTGCCTCCTATCGTGCACTTCCCACCTTTTAATAATATTTAGGCATTTTTTTGTGTTTTGCCTAATCTTTTGGTGGTGTCCAAATTGTAGCTAGTGTTAGGGACATTTCCATGCAATGTGATTAACCTCATTGCAATTGTAACATAGCAACAAACAATTATGGTCGTTCTATATCCCCTATTCCCCTAATTCTAATTAATGCCTCTAGTCTTGTCTATTGTCAATTTCACTGTGAAGATGTTACTCTCAAATCTCTCTGCCAAAGATGACAATGCTTGACGGTCCTTCATATGGTGGGTGTTTACTTAAAATAAGTTGTATTGTATCATAATTTCCATGTTGCTATACTTCTGGTACGAATGTACCTTTATTTTCTCAAAGGCAAGATTTAATACAATATTGATATATAATAGTTTGTAATTGAATGATGAATAATGAATAATGAATGTATTTTACATTGAGAGGGCCCTTTTATAATATAGCTTAGGTGACTTTATCGAGGAGTCATGACCTCATGACTCTAATTTATTATTATCTTATTAAATTCATTTTATTATTATGTTTTACTTAATTTATTTATTTTATTATTATACTTAGGATTATATTTATAACATTCCCTTCCCCTTCAAATTTTCTTTGTCTTCAAAGAAATTAATTCAACTTTCTTGTGGACTTTCATCGTGAATTGTATAACTTGTAATTCTTCCCCTACCATTTGAATTCCATGAATTGTTCCTGGAGATTTGTGGCGTAGGTTCCTAGTTGCATCAGTCATTCTACTCTCAACACCATGTCCATTCCAAAAAGGGGTAGAGTGTAATATCTAGTTTGTATTTCCAACTTTTGCATATGTATTGAAACTTTATGGCATCATCCTACTCCTTCGATCGGTTGACCATCAACGATTGTAACCATGAGGTCCTTGACAGGTTATACGAAAAGGTCTAATTATTTTGTGAGATTTATGACCACAAAATTGTGGGTGCTTCCTGAATCTACTAATATAGTGACATTTTTTCCTTTTAGGTTTCCTTTGAACCTTAGGGTGTTTGGTTTCATTTTTTTTTAATTACTTCAAATGATATTATGGGTTTCCCATCTGGGATGTTGTGGATAGTACCCTTCCTCCTCCTGTGAGGTGGAGTATAATGTACTATAGGTGGTTTTTATTTCTGGACTAAAATCTATGACTTATCATCCTCATAAGTTTGTTTTATGCATGTGATGGAAGCTAGTGACATCTTTGGTGATTTTTCTTCATCAAAATTGGACATGTCTTCTTTAGTAAGAACCTCCACTTCATTTCCATTAATGATTTTACAATGATATAGTTGTTTAGATGCACATATATGACCTGGAAACCAATTTTTTCCACATTTGCGACATTTATTTTCCTTTCTTTTATTTCATCGTCATCGGAGTGGATTTTGGTAGTGTCATATTGTTTTTCATCTTCATATATGAATGACATTTGATTGTTTCATTTGTGACGCCACTTGTCTCCATAGAACTTGCAATTGTTGTCTTTTCATCATGAATAAGTCTTATCAAATTTCTGTAGTAATGATCTTTCAATCTGTTTCTCTGTCGCCCTTGCCTTACATATAGTTGTTTCTATATCCCTGATATCGTGTAACTTTAATTCGTTATGGATATGAGGTTTAAGACCAGTTATGTACGATTGAACTAGACGTTTTGTTGATAACCTGAGTACTCTTGTGGCTAGTGTTTCCCAATCACGAGTAAAATCATCCACATTTCCTTTTTGTTGTAATCTCATGAGCTCTATAAATAATTCCTCTTCTTTGATATCTTGGAATCTTTTATAAAAATCATCTTTAATCTTTGTCCAACTTATTGTGTATCCAATTATTTTCCACCACATGTACCAGTTATATGCGTATCCCTCCAGTTGCATGGATGCATATCTAATTTTTTCATCATCATTAGAGATATCATAGATGTCAAAATATTCTTTTGCCTTGTTAAACCAGGGCACACCTTGCTTTTTGTTCCCATCAAATTTTGACAGCTCAATTTTTGCTCTTGGCGAATAAAAAATGGTTTGGTTGGCATATTGAGGGAATTGGTTAGGAACTACCATGCCCTGAGGTATATTTATTTATGTGATGTTTATGTTCAGTAGGGGTATATTCATTAGTGGATCATAGGTACTAGAAGGGATCGACGAAGGATTAGGAGTACTTGAAGAGTTTGGTTGTGAAATGGTTGTTTTTAGAGACACGACTTGTGTTGTTAGATTGGCAAGGAGGTATTTCAATTCAGCATGATTGCCATTCATCTTGGTACTCATTCTTTCTTGTTCCTATAGTGAGTTAAAGTTATTTTTAGCAACTTCTACTTCTTAGTTGTTCAACATGATTGTCATTCATCTTAGTACTCATCCTTTCTTGTTCCTGTAGTGAGTTAAAGTTATTTTTAGCAACTTCTACTTCTTAGTTAACAACTGTTTCATTCAACTTGGCATGATCTGCTCATAGGTTAACATGGTTCTCATTGATCTTCTTTTCCAATTGGCCATGCCTCTGGTTAAGTTCTTCATATATTTTATTGGTTTCTTTCTCAACTTCCTTCTATAGTCATTCTAATTCCTTCAATATTGCATTTGTATCCATCATTTTCCGAGTAACGGGTGGGGTATTATTGTTTTTATCAATTTTTTCTTCAATAGATCGTACAACTGGAAAAAATAATTAATTCCTTATACGACGTTTTAATTTAATTTAATTAATTAATAAGTGTTTCGTACGATGTGACCATGCGTGGATGTATTGATTTCTTAATTTAATTTAATTAATTAAGAGTGTTTCATATGACATGACCGTACACGGCTGTACGGGAGTGAATCTTTTGAATTAAATGTCAAATCGTACGATGGCAGAAATTTTCCACACTGCGACGACCAATTGAGTTGTACAACATAAGTTAAATGATACTAAGTACAGATGAACCCGGTATGGATTGAGTACGGATGCATCGACTAGTGGCCCTCTCTGATCCTAATTGGTATGGATGTACCTTTATTTGCTCAAAGACAAGATATTTAATACAATATTGATATATAATTGTTTGTAATTGAACGATAAATAATGATTGTCTTTTACATTGAGAGGGACCTTTTTATAATACAGTTTAGGTGATAAGATAATTTATGATTATCTTATTAAATTCATTTTATTATTATGTTTTACTTAATTTATTTATTATATTATTATTTTATTATTATACTTAGGCTTATATTTATAACTTCTATAGTAGAGGACAATGGTAGGGATCATGCCATAGACTTTGGTAGAGCTCACAAATACCCATTTATGTTGTCTTAACAAATGGGTTATCTTTACAATATCATTATACCTTTGCACCATTGGGAAGTGATTTTATAGATGGCTTTTAGTTCTTGAATTTTCCCTACTTTCCCCTAGCCATATCTTGAATTTGTTCAGATAAGATAGTCAACTAGGATTGGAACTACACCATACTAGGTTTCATGCTCAAAATTGATGCATCTACTATCCCACTGATGGATTCCAATATCATGGTGAACTATATTACCTCTTACTAGTTGGTCAATTTCTACCATAATAACATATTCTAAATATGAGGTACAAATTTTCCAATGAACCATTATTTATGTTGTACATCATGGATAGTATAACTCATCCAACTCATTAAATTTTGAAATCTCCAATCATATTCTCAAATAGATTCTCCAAGTCTTTGTTTAGACTCCTTCAATTTTGTAATACTTTTCTATTCAAATTTTGGCTTATGAAACTCCTTCACAAAGTCAAGTTGCAATTGCTCTAATGTTAAGAGTAGACTAGTAAGAATGACAAATCTTGAATTTGTTC
>SNQJ01S0046891.1:0-11374 GCA_010110895.2 Picea sitchensis
ATTGGTCCATTTTCATTTGTTTTTATTCTTGTTCCTATGCTCATAGTTTTATTTAGTTTTTGTTTAATTCTTGTTAATATCTTTGTTGTTTTCTTTCTAACCTTTTACCATACAGCTGTCATGACTAGCAGAGCCCAACTAGGCATGTAAGCACTCACTTTTTTCTCATCAAACGACGAAAAGAGTGCAAACAACCACCCTACCACCATGGTTTTTCTGGTTGTAACTAGATGGAAGCTACAACTTCCTGTGTTCAAGCACCCACTTGAAACTCTGAGGACAACAATCCTCCCTAGCACCACCCTACCACCCTGAGATATACATCTTTGCTTGCTGAAATTTATTACAGTGATACAACATTTATCAATGACCTACATGTCTCATCATTATTTTGCTACACTACTCTGCTCTGCCTTCATCAATGTCTTTATGCTCGCATCTTCTTGCTCTTTATGCTCTGTGCGCCATATCCGTTCTATGTGCTATGCCTCCCCTCCGCACTTTCTCACTTTGTTCATGATGTATTCTTCATTACATACAGTTCAACTTGTTTTACAAAGAAACAACAACCTTCCTTTGTCTCGACATATTTGTTTTATTCATGCTCTCATCATCTATTATACTCTACATCTCCAATGTTCAACGTCGGTAATCTCAGAACGCTCAAGAGCCATGATTCGAATGCTCATGAACAATGATTCAACCGCTCAGGAACGATGATTCAGTTAGTGTAACTGAATAGTAACTGATCAAGAAATCATGAGATCAAACAACTACCCTTCGATCAGATTCGGTTTGATCAACATCGTTGGATTATACACGCAGAGGCTTTTTGATCCACAGGTCCTCGTGAACTTTATTTAAATCTCTTATATCACATGACCAACGACGGTGACCATACACTAGGCTTAACGAGCTCTTGAGCACTTATCAATTCAATGGTCACGATTCAATCTTCTAATAAGATAGACATTTAACATAACTTCGCCCTTCAAAACTTCGGGTTTTCAAATTTTCAAACCTTCGAATCAGATCGGACGGTTTATTTCACAGAAACAAATCAATGGTCATATTTGATCCTTACACTGATCCTTTCATTATTCAATCTGACAGCTAGGACTTAATCAAACATTGATATGGATGGCTATCAGAACTTCACCCTTTGGAACTTTGGGATTTCAACTTTTCAAACTTACACTATCCTTCCACTATACTATGATCAACGGTTGAGAATACACCTGAAGTGATCTTTCAGATCAGACGACTCGTGTCCTTGCTGACATGGTCTTCCACACGTCCTTGCTGACATGGTCTGCTGATGTGGTCTGCCACATATCCTTGCTAACGTGATCTCCCATATGTACTTTGCTGACATGGTCTGACACATGTTCTTACGGACGAGGTTTACTTACATAATCTATTGACGTAGATCTCCCTAATCTAACGATCATCATATGTTCTCCAGATCCGATGGTCCTTATTCATTTCGGATTTTCGGCTCTCCGGGCTTCGGGTTTTCAGATCTCAAACTGAAAAATCTGAAGTGAGATTTTTCCGGAGCTTAACCTCCTCGCATCTTTATACCCAAACTAAATTTTGTTCGTTGATCATGATCTTGGATCGATGGCTCGATTTTTCTGCGATGCAGTTGTTCTATATTATCCCGTCCTTCCACTTAGAATGATCCAACAACTCATGAAAATTCACATAAATGAGATCTCAGATATTTTACCTCTCTTATCCTATCCTTCCACTCGAAATGATCCGACGACTGACAGGTATTCGGATAATCAAATTCTCAACCCTTCAGCCTCGCTTATCATATACTTCCATTTAAAGTGATCTGACAGTTGTGCAGATTCTCGAAAAAGATCAACCATCAAGGATGGTTGCGGAACCAAAACTTGCGAGTGATTTAACTCGTCACCAAAACTCCACAATTTTAAGTTGTGCATTGTTGGTGAGTCAACCACAATCGTCGATCTTCGAGGCTATAAGATCTGATGGTCCTGACTAATTGTGGGATTGGAACTAGCGCGATATTTAATTCTCCTTCCGATCTCTTCAATCTATCCATGTTGTTGATTTGGCAATTGCGCATCCGACATTCCCAACTGTTGGCAGCCAATTCACATTTTCTACTGTCCTTATAAGCTGCCTACACCAATGTTTTGCAAACTTTAATTTTTCATCGCAATTCTCAAATAAATGACACTTTTATTTTTTGCGCTATTTGCACATTTACCTTCGTTCTTGTTTTCACGACTGTAAGCGTGAAAACTTGGTCACCTCCACCACTGTAAGCTCCACCACCTTCGCACGATGTCATTAATGCCTATCCCTTATCCTTGTTTCACCTCTGCTATCATCGGGTAAGCCTTCGAGCGTTCTGCTCCTGTGTGTGCTACATTCAAACCCTGGCTCGTTCACATCACTTACCGTCTGCTCTTCTCCATGGCTATGGTGGTGCGAATTGAGTTGAACGGTAGTCAAGCCTTACTACTGTTCGATAACGCCTGGAAAGATTTGCAAGATAATGGTTGGCTCACGTTTGTACAAAGGTTTGAGGGTTTTAATCTGTTTGTTGCACAGCAGTTCGCCCTGACTTTTGATGGCTGTAGAGACAAAGTAGGTGACATTCAGCTTGAAATTAGTGAAGATTTTATTATCTCTGCTACAAGGTTAGCAACCACGGGCCAGCGATGGTTTAAAAACTCTAAAGTTGAGGAGGTGTCATGGCCGTTACTGTTCGTCTCACGGAAAGTCACATCCTGTGACAAAGGTATGTCGATTTCCATGCTTAAACCAAGGTGGCATGATTTTTTGATAGTGGTTAAACAGTTTGTGACCTGTGAGGGTCGGTATGGACTGGTTTTTCTTTATCACCTTCGACTGCTAATGAATTTTATGGGTTATCCATTGAACATGCCATTTTATTTCCAGCGTAGTCTTTATAAAATGGCTAAGAGGTTTAAACGAGAGAAGGCCGATAGTAGCTTGTTCCACCATGGCCTGATCAGACTCATCGTTGTTCACCACTTAAATGTTCATGGTGATAGTTGGCTAGCTTTTATCTCTCGAAATGGTTTTGCTGATACAGAGCCTGTCCAAATTGACAAGCCTGTGGTTAGTGAAACTAAGGTCGAGCCACCTGTGCCTTTCCATGTCCTATTGTCCTCTCCCAAACCCTCGGTCGACCCTGATATCGACCTACCCGATGTCTTAGCTGACAAGGTTGAGGCTATAAAAAATCCTGTGAGTAAAAAGGTTAGAGGTAACCCTACTGTCGACGGAAAAGGTAAAAAGAATGCTCGACTTATATCAAGACTAGCTAGGAATAAACGTAAACCTAGTATTGATCAGAAGCCCATAATCCTCAGTGAAGATTCTGACTCTGACATCGAACGCTTCCTAGCTAGTGAATACCCTTACTCCCAAGGTCTGTGCTCCGAGCCACCCTATGACTTCGTTTCTAATTTACCACCTTGCCTAAGGAACAATCCTAGTTACCCAGGGATCAAGCTACCTGACGAAACCCTCAGCGATTTAAACAAACCCTCACCTGCATTTTCGAAGCCCGGACAGTCGTCATGTGACCAATGTAATGTATGGTTGGAATTCTACTATACCGACGTTCCCTTATTATAGTTGAAAATCAAGCCATTGGAAAAACAAGTTGCAGTATTGACTAGTGAAAGGGATAAACTTCAAGCAAATGATAAGAAGCAGAAAACCACTGGTTCCATCGTATTTAGGAATGTCGAATCAGCTATAGCCTTCATCAATTCCAAACTGTTATGATCAAGTTGTCTTCTCATCATCCAGGTATGAATTTCGATATCAATTTCGTTTTGTGAATTGCTAGGATTAATATAATGATTTGAGTTTGGTTTTCAATTAGCTTTGTCCATTGTTCGGATTGACTCTGTCATAGTTTGATTATCAAAAAAAAAAAACACAGTTATGTTATGAACCTTGTACATTGTTTTCATTTTGCTAAAATTAAATGAGGTTATGATTTGGTTACATGATTTGGTTGTGCCCAGTTTAGCAATTGATTGGTTTTCAATGGTTTTGATTTGTTTGTATGTTTGTTTGAGTTAACGAAATCAATGGTTTTTGCTTTCGCGTTGATTTTGTTTATATCGGATCTGAACATGAGGTTTTTATGCGAAAAATAGAGCACGACTATGTTTTGATTTGATATGATTTCCTTTTGGTTGGATCACAACGACCCCAATTTAGTTTTTATCATTTGATTTTTTTAAACAAGATTGAATTGGCTTGATAATTACGATGTAGTCTGATAAATTGGAAAGACAACTCTATTTTGTCAATATTTTTGTTTTGGATTATATCTGACCTGAGTAAAAGATCTCTTCGCCGAAATCATGGAACTGTGTCGATCCATAACGATTATGTCAAACTCAAACTATTCGATTCGCTCTTGTTTTGATTGAATTATGAGTTAGATTCGTTTTGAAAATAGACTTGATGTTGCTCTATTGATTTTAGTTTTCAAAACAAGTTTGTTAAAATCAGATCGACATATGTTATCTCTGTTGAATTCGTATGGCAAAATTCGGTTAATAGTTCGTTTTGAAATGAATTCGAGTAATGATTTCGTTGAAAGTCAATCATTTTTTCCTACTCCAATTGGTGATAACAAACGATTGAACGGATCCCACAAATCCTGTTATCAACCGATTAATTCCATTATGATTTCGTTTGTGATAATTTACATATCAGTTTTGATTGCATGGATCGTGTGTTTATGTTTAATATAACGCTGTCAATTTGAGAAAACGATTCTGATTGATTTCTTTTGGATTCGAAGTGATCTTGTTGATAGCTGAAGAAACTATTTGTCATTTCAATTGGTTATGAATCGATTTCATTATTGTCGGTTATCCAATATGATTCCGTTTACCCGATTTTGTGACAACAAACGAAACAGAGCATATGCATCTCTGTAGTCGTTTGATTGATCTTAGTCTTGTTTTGATCTCAAAATTAGATTAACAATTTCAATTTGAATGATTCGTTTGTCTTTCAAATAGAAATTAGATACTTGTTAATAGTTTGAATTTAATTTTTTAAGGATTTGAATTGACTTTAATGTTGATTCTGTGTCTGATTTAGACCAGCTACAGAATCGCAAGATTCTGTAGCTAGTCTTTAGAATTAGATTTTTATCATTTTTATCAACAAAATATCTTCTTAACTTGTCTTTTTTTGACCCCTTTCAGGTACATCCGAATTGCATTGGGCACGCTGGACAGTCTAGGAGATATTTGTGTGATATAGTTTTTATTTTAGGTTGCTAGTTTAGTTAAACTTGGGATATTTTCCCAGATTTATGTAAACAGTTTTGATAACTTCCACAGGGATGTTTTACCCTATGGGAGGTCTTTAAAAACTTATTATTTTTTGTAATAAGGATCATCCTCACTTGTGGGAGAACCAGGCTATGAATTTCTAATACAAACTGAGACAAGAGTTGATGTCTTACTACAGCTTTCGCTTTCAATATATCAAGCTTTTGTTTCAAGTTTATGCATGTCAGTTTGCAATTGATTATAGACTACTTTAGCTATCATAATCTATTGCAGGATGATATGATTTGATTAATGCGTTATCCATATCTGATTTCTTTAATTATTTAAAAGTACAACAATTACTTGGTTTCAGTTAATGAATCACAGATTTCTCTTCTTCGTTAATTGAATCATTCTGTATAGATCTTTGCATACATGTTTATCTAATTGTGAAGATTTATAAATCATAAGATTGTTGTAATTTTTATGTTTTGTTTGTCCTGTAATCATATTCGAAGAGCACTGTAGCTTTTTGTTTATGAGAAGCTCCTGGATAATTCGGTGCGGGTTTCCTCCCTCCGATCAGCTAAGACAATCATTACACACAGGACAAACCTGGAGCGTTTCTTCAGGTTAGTTTGTTATTTATTTGATAGTTAATTTGTCAGTATAATTTAAGTAGTTTAGTTAGTTTAGATTAGTAGTTAGAATTAGAATACTAGTTGTTTAGTTTAGTTAGTTTTCAGTTTATTTCTTTTTCATAAAATTATAAAAATAAAAAAACAATAGCTCTCGCTGTCTTAGGACAGAATATTAATGAGTTTTTCAGGTTTTCATTCCAATCTGTAAATTGTAAATATTGTACATTTGTGAATAAGATTTATTTCTGTTACTAGTTAGACATTTAATTTCTTAGAGTTAGCATAGTATTAGATAGTAGATTGTATATATAATAGTTGGATTTGTTTAGTTTGTTTTAATAGTTAGTTTTAGTTAGATTAGTTAATTTAGAGTAGTTTTCTTTTGTTTTCTTAGGACTGAGATCGGCTAACGGAGTCGCTAAACCCGTCAGGGTGGTTCATCCCAAATGGCTTGGGTTATTAGACAACCCCGGACCGGTTCCACTCTTCCAGTTGACGGACGGTCAATTTCGCCTGTCAACACCAACTCAATCCGAATTAATCTGATCGCTTGTTGGATCAACCACAGTCGTTGATATCTGAGTCTATGAGATCTAACGATTTAGACCGATTGCGGGATTCGAACTAGCGAGTTGTTTAATTCTTATTTTGCTCCCCACAATTCATCCCTGTCGTTGATCTGGCGATTGCGCATCCGACGGTCACAACTCAATCCGACTTAATATGATCACTTCTTAGATCAACCACAGTCGTCAATATCTGAGTCTATGAGATCTGACTATCTAGACCAATTGCGGGATTGGAACTGGCGAGTTGTTTAATTCTTCTTTCTCTCATCGCAATTCTTCCCTGACATTAATCTGGCTTGCAGATCCGACGGTCACAATCCTCCAACGGTCCTCAATCCCATGGTCACTCATATGACCGATGTTCGTTATATGAGATGATCAACACCATCAATTTCTTGATTGGACGGTTGCTAAGGCTTCTCACCCTGAGCTTACGTTTTTTCTTCCGAGCTTTGATATCTGCTTACTGTTCGCTCCTCCTCCCGAGCTTATGTTTTTCCTATTGTCCATCATCGTTGTTGTTATTTCCATCAATGACAAGCACACTCTTTCTGTAAAATATGCCAACATAGCTATATTACTGTGTTTCTTGCAATATCTCTGTATATTTCCTTGTTATATCTCTCCCTTCATTTCATTCTCAATATAATCCGGATCAAAATTCACGTTTGTTAAAATAAACATTTTGTCTAATAATGTGCTCTTCAACAATAAGTACCATGTTTTGTGTTCAAAACTAAAAAATACCATTTTAAAATCTAAATCCTATTCCAAAGTTTTCAATTTTTTTTCTATCAAAGATCAATATATCCAACCAAAGTTTAAGAACTACATTTTTGAATATCTGAATCTTATTCTAAGTTTTTGAATTTTTATTAAAAACTAGTATATTCAACTAAAGTTTAAGTATTCAACTCGAGTTTAAGTCAAAGATCTTATCAAATTCAAAAACATTTATCTAAGTTTGAAATTCTATATCCACTCAAATGCCAATGCCAACCAATATGAAGCTAGGTTATTAACTATTAGGATCAACAAATATGATAACAAAAATTTTATCAGTGATTCCATCAACACTTACTATAACAAGAATTTGTATCAATGGCTATATTTTAACTATGGGAAGTGCAAAGATTTTATTACCAATCAATTGTTGCGGATGAATTGCTTGCTTCCATTGAACATAATAGGTACTCATTCAAACCTCACTCTTTCATTATATACGGTGATCATGATTTATCAATTGTTTTGGATGAATTGTTGGCTGCCATGGAACATAATAGGTACTCATTCAAACCTCACTCTTTCCATCTATACTGTGTTCATGATTTATCTAAGTTGTTGATCATATAATGTTTAATGCCAAAAATTGTGAGTATCTAATTCCAACTATTTTTTTTTATTTATTTAAATTTTTTTTTTAAAATCAATGCAAAAGATAGAAAACACATTAATTTAATTTTTTTAATGAAAAAAAATGACAATTACATAATATAAATCAAATATATAATATAATGCAATTGCAATTACATAATCTAATGTTATAAGAAAAGTATATTTTGTTAATAAAATAATATAATGATGTTTTGCAACTGTTTGTACTCATCAAAAATAGGTTTGAATAATTAAATTGATGAAAGATGAATAACAAAAATACTGTAACCTATTATTGAAATGTGCCTCCCAACTAAACTATAAAAGTGCTTTCCAACGTTAAGATATATTCAAAGGGTGTGCAATGCTTATTTTGCCTTAAAAACTACTGCTTTTGCATGTGAACAAAGAAATTCTATGTCAGCCGTTACATGAACATCGGCAGAAAAACAATACTTGTGCACCTGAACAAGAGCAATCCAGGCCAGCAATTACGTGAATATTTTATCATTACCACGTGAAACTATTTTTGCATTATTTTTCGGCGCCTTATTTTTCCAGTGTGAGGTCGAACATTCAAAGCATTTGCGATTCCCGACGACTGATTGTGTTTGATTGTGTTTGTAGTTGTTCAATACTGAATGACAAAAAATGTGACATTTTATCTGCAATCGAAAAGATATTTTATATTAAAAAAATAAATTTTAAAAGGAGAGGGTAAAAAGTAATTGAATTATCATAATCTGTTGAATGTTCTCGTGCAAAACCTAACAGAGCTTCCGTCGGGCACTCGAGGTTTGCCAATTCGTCCATCGGCATCACCTCGTGATAATTGTATATTATTATTTGTTTTCATGTGCAACTGTGTTTCCAAACGCGTCGGCAGGCACAGTACACTAGACCTTCTGTCAGTCACTCAAGATTTGCCCATTTGTCCATTGGCATCACCTCGTGATAATTGTTTTTAATTCTTTGTTTTTCATGTGCAACTGTGCTTCCAAACGCGTCGGCAGGCACAAGAGGACATATAAACAAAATACAATCATAACTGTTGAGAGCTAAATGACGCCATGGTGAGAAACGACAGATTAAACTTGCACTGAGAACGTGGATATTCAAGATCTTGTGCTGGCACAATTTCAGACAGATCGGAGATTGAAAATTGAGGAGGGAAACACTATCATCACTATCATTGTAATTTGGAATTTTAATTGGAATTTGGTGAAATCATAATTTTATATTGAAATTTGGTACAATTTCAGACAGATTGGAGATTGAAAATTGAGGAGGGAAACACTATCATTGTAATTTGGAATTTTAATTGGAATTTGGTGAAATCATAATTTTATATTCAAATTTGGAAATTTGAGAAATAAATTTTATATTATACGATATAAATCATAATTAATTTTACATTATTCAATTTTTTTAATGTATAAATCGATTTTGCACCTCAAAAACTCCCATGTCAAAAATATATAATCTAAACCATTTAAATATGCGATTCCATTCATGTTTTTGAATTTCTAACCAAAATTTGAGAAAAATTTAAATTTCTAACTAAAATTTGGGAAAAACTAGAGAAAATATTTAGACTAAGATGCTCTTAAATATAATGTAACCTCAACAGGCTATTCTATTCTTGATTTGCTTGAGCCTATTTAGCTTAGCTATTTCCCATTGCATAGTACTTCTTGAGACTTACCTTTTCATGTACTCGTTTTGTATTCTTCATATATTCTAATATATTGTTTTATGTTCTATTCTTTTCTCTCTGCATTTCTTGCTTCACAATTTATCATGGTATCAGAGCTACAGTAGTAAGCCTCTTCACACAGGCTGGAGAGAAACATGATCCTCAAACAGCGCAGAGCTTCACAGATCTTGAGAGCATTCGACACAGACTTCACAAGGCTTGGAGAGCTGTCTATCATACTCTTGAAAGATCCTCGCAGGAAACTTCCACGAGGAAGTTGTCCGCTCATACGCTCAAAAGATCAGCGTAAGAAGCTCATGCGAGGTCGCAGAGCGTACAATGCTCGAAAGATCAAGGAAGAAGAGAGTGCAGAAGAAGAAACTTTAAAGATTCTTGTACAATTTTCAAGAATCATCAAAGAATTCACGAAGAAGAGCTTCAGAAGGCAAAAACGTTGAAGATTTCAAGGAATTCGTTCAAATTTGTGAAAGATTGTTGCAGAAGGCAGCATCGTTTAAAGCATTTTTGAAAATCACTCAATCTGTCAAAAATTTCAGCAGAAAACAAAGAACTCGTGAAATTCTTTCTTCCGCAGAAGAAAATCCTTGCAAAGGCAGTAAAGAACGCGTCTCAGGTTCAAAGAATAGCCATCGCGGTCGTAAGATTCGTCCTATGAAGGGATCCATAGTGGGAAACCAGTTCAGAAGGGATGAAGAGAGCGCGGAAAAGACGAAAGAATTCGGCCATTAGATCTTGCGCAGAGGACCGACAACCGTTGGATCTGCGAGAAAGTCCACGAGGTTTAGTCCTCTGAAGTGCACAGGAGAAATTTCGACTTGTGAAATCGCGAAATCCCGATAGGATCTGGACCGTCAGATCATAGGAAGATCTGGACCGTTGAATTGTCCAAAGGAAAATTTCGGCATTTCGGCAAATTTGAAAGACAAAGAACCGGAAAATCCCGTAGCGCTTTAACATCAAGGCACGTGGTCACATTGCACGGTGACTAAGGCCAAATTCAAGGCCAATAAGCTCCCATCGGCAAATCGATGTTTCGACGATCGGAGGTTGGCGAGACAAGAGATCGAAGGACTCGTATAACGAAGTCTCGACGTTAGAATCGCGAAGCCAAAAAATCGCGAAATCTTGAACGCAGAGTTCTGAAGTCACTGCAAATTATCCACATGAGACAGGTAAGTAAGAGTTTTGTTTCTGTTTTGTTTATTTTTTTTTCAAAACAAATATGGCGTCGTCTAGCAATTTAGGACCAACTGAGGGTCCGATTCTTCTTGGAAAGAACTATGAGTTCTGGTCTCTTCGGATGAAATCCTTCTTGCAAGCACAAGAGTGTTGGGATCCAGTGGATCATGGATATGTGGAACCAGATTCAACAGACCTATCTGCCATGACTAATCAGCAGAAAATTTCTCAGGAAACACAGAGAAACAGAGAAAATAAAGCTAAATTTTGGATTCAAAATTCTGTGGATGACTCGATTTTTTCAAAAATCACAGGCGCTAGTACTTCAAAACAGGCCTGGGACATCCTTAAATCTTCCTACCAAGGAAATGACAGGGTCAAAAAAATTAAACTGCAGACCTTGAGAACGCAATTCGAGACTCTAAGGATGACAGATTCTGAAAATGTGGATCAGTTCATGACCAGAGTCATGGGCATCGTGAACCAGATCAGATTGACTAGTGAAACCATCACTGATCAATGCATTGTTGAGAAAATCCTCAGAAGTTTACCAAAGAAATTCGAAATGGTTGTAAC
>SNQJ01S0046891.1:14243-30989 GCA_010110895.2 Picea sitchensis
AGGCCTGACATTATGTATGCAGCCAGCCTTGTTTTCAGATTCATGGAATCCCCCAAAGATTCTCATTGGAAAATGGTAAAACGAATTTTGAGATATGTTGCAGGAACTCTCAATTTCGGCTTATGGTACACTAAATCTGATAGTAATCAACTTTCTGGTTACACACACAGTGATTTTGCAGGTATCCTAGATGACAGGAAAAGCACATCTGGACATGTTTTTCAACTGGGCACGAACCTAATCTCATGGGCATCAAAGAAGCAACCAATTGTTTCAATATCTTCTGCAGAGGCAGAGTATGTCACTGCTACCTCAGCTTCCTGTCAAGCTGTGTGGCTGAAAAGAATATTGAAAGATATGTCACATACAGAAAAGGATCCAACTCCTATTTTTTGTGATAATACTTCAGCAATTGCTTTATCCAAAAATCATGTGTTTCACAAGAAAAACAAACACATTGACACTCGTTTTCATTTCATATGCGAGCTAGTCAATAATGGTGATATTGCACTACAATTCTATGGTTCTCGAGATCAACTTGCTGATATCTTTACAAAGCCACTCGGAAAATCAGTTTTTGATTTTCAGAGACAACACTTAGGCATAATCAGTGCTGATGATTGTAACTGTTGAGTTTAAGAGGGAGTGTTAAATATAATGTAACCTCAACAAGCTGACTGTACACTGCCAGCTGTCATGGCTAGCTGTACTTTCCATTCTTGATTTGCTTGAGCCTATTTAGCTCAGCTATTTCCCATTGCATAGTACGTCTTTAGACTTACTTCTTCATGTACTCATTTTGCATTCTTCATATATTCTAATATACTATTTTCTGTTCTATTCTTTTCTCTCTACATTTCTTGCTTCACAATTTATCAGATGCGACCTCCCATTATTCCTCTCAAGAATTTTATTGTTATATATAATCGGTTCCGTTAGCAGAAGCAGAACCACATGGAGCTAGTGAATCCTTTAATGTTTACACAGTGAACCCTTTTCGTGAGACATGTCTTTCAGGCTTTGCAAGAGCGGTGATATATACGCTTTTAGGATATCTAGTTTCGTGCAAAAATGTAGTGGCAATTAGTAGCTCTTCTTACCTCTCCTACTAAAATTATTATCACATGAGGTGACCTTCCGGGATGACATACAGGGATATTGATGGTTATAACATATACACTTTCCACTCTCTATTTTTATTAGATGATGCATTGATCATCTTACTTCATCATGGCGATGCACCGACTGTTGCATATTAATTCAATGGTTTATATGGTTGATTATCTAATTAGTACCTTTTCTCTCTATATGGTTACAATTGATTCTTATATGGATAGTGGTGGCATGTTATTTGATGCTTTGATATTGCTCGGTGGCCTATCTATGGTTTCCCTTCATGTTTTGCTTTGCCTTTATTTCTCTTTTCATAGTAACAATTGATTCTCATATGGATAGTGGTGGCATGTTTTTTGGTTATTTGATATTGGTCGGTGACTTATCTATTGGTGGTCTTCATGTTTTGTCTATATGGTCTTTGGTATATATGATGATGTTTGCACCTTGCCTTACTTGAGTTATCTTGTCATAGTGGTATTATCTCTTGTAAATTTGTTAATATGATATTATGAGATATGGTCTTTGGAGAAGCACCTTCATACTTGAGATGTCTATCACTTTATGATAAGGAGGTTTGATGAGATATATATTTACTTTAATGGAGCACTCACCTAGCCATGTCTACTTCATGTACACTATTTGATGGATCGACATAAGGTTTTGAGACGTTAACTTAGCATGGAGCACTCACCTTGTTATTTTTACCTCATGCACACTATTTGATGGAGCACCATGTCTACCTCATTCACATTATTTGATGGAGCGACATCGGGTTTTGAGGTTAACATGGCATGGTTTCTGCATTTATCTTTGAGGAGAACTCAAGTTTTCTCGTTAATGGCTTCATAACACATACAATTTGTAGATTTTGAAAAGGTTGATTCCCTTGGAAATTGTGGCACACGGGGAGTTGCTTTGAGAGTTTTGGATGTAGCATTGTGACCCCTACATTGTATTTATTATATTTCCTAGGGCATTGTGTCCATGCCTTGGGTGTTTTTACATGCATTGAAAGTTGTGACACTTGCATTGGGGGTTGTGACTTTCCATGAGCATTGTGAGAGGTTGCTACCTTAGGTTTTTATTGTATTTACACATGCCATTAGTGGAGTTTATTATAGGCTTGTTCATTGTTCACTACACATTTTCCATTGAAGAACTTGGAGGTTCCAAACCCTATATGTAAGGATGAATTGCATATTTTGATGGAGGGGACTAGCTTCATGAGTACTTATATTTTGATGGAGTGCCAATAATTAGGTCAATTGATGCCATTAGAAGAATAATGTCCACAATATTTTCAAATTATGGTTATAATATGAAGTATAGCAAAAACTGACACAATTATCGTACTAATAAAATTTGTTGTGGAAAATTTTTCATCATATTTTGACCACTAGTTTGAGTATGTCTTACTATCTCAATGCAGACACATCTCTTGGAGAGTTCTCATGTGGAGGGAAAATCATTTACTATTTTTGGAGGTTGTTATATGGTCAACCTCTCAACTAAAAGAGGTTCCCTTCTCTCCAACTCTATTCTTGGAGGTGGTTGTAACTAACTCCATTATTTTACAATTTGTTTGACTTGTTTATGAGACTTAGTTACTTGAGAGTTTTATTTTATTCTTTTCTTTGGGTATTTTATGGTGATCTCTTGGAATAAATTGGGGATCTCAACAAATCATTTCTACTTCTAGTAAGAAATTTATTGAGATTAATATTTTATTATTATTCCTTTGAGGACTAATTGATATAGATAAACAAATACTTGTTTATTGCAAAGGAGATGAAGTTGAAACATATATAATGGTTTACTCTCTCCATTTGTAAGCTGTGAGCTCCCAAGTTTTGGACTAAAATTTCCTTATCTTCGTCCAAGCTTTGTGGAATGTATATACAACCTCTTTGAAATGTGCTATATATTCTTGGAGCACATTGGTAGGATTTGTGTTGCAAGTTTGGATTGTCAAAGTTTATTTGGGCACCATAGAGGAGTAATGTTGCTATATTGGAAGAGATAACCCTTTTTTTATGTTGTTTTGAAGGGATAGAATCTTTCCCTATAATTCCTTGAGAACAAAAACGTAATTTAATCTCTTTAGGAAAAGAACACTCTCAAAGTGGTACAATTCTTGAAGACCCTTCCCTTCCTAAAATATGTGATGTTTGGCTTCCTCAATATAGAGCCTNGATAGAATCTTTCCCTATAATTCCTTGAGAACAAAAACGTAATTTAATCTCTTTAGGAAAAGAACACTCTCAAAGTGGTACAATTCTTGAAGACCCTTCCCTTCCTAAAATATGTGATGTTTGGCTTCCTCAATATAGAGCCTTTGTATATTGTTATTACAATCTAATTTCCTTTTAGATATTTTGAACAATTTCCCCTTGAGGTTGCATGCATGACCCCATAGCCCAAACAAAGCAAGGCATTGATCTTCTCTTCTATCTACCACCCAAAACAAAAATATCCAAAATTCTTTATATTTTCTAAGCTCTTTCTTTCTCCCAAATCATACTACAAAACACTGAGCTCAACTAACCATAGGGAACCCTCGCTAGGCTATGATTCATGTAGTGTAAAGAGATAATGGTAGGGAACATTAAGTGATAGTGGGTATCTTTCCTAACATTCCCTCTCGTCTCAGAACTTGTGCTTAGGAGAATTTTGGACTAAGTTAGAGCCAAGAGGTAACGTTTTAGTGATGTTGTTAGGGACGAAGTCCATTTGGTGAGAAATTTGAAGGTTACTCTTGATGATATTTTGATGAGGATTTTATTTTAAGATATTTTCCTAATTAGTTGATTCCATGAAGGGAAGAAGTCATTTTCCTTATAGATTTTAAAGACTTGTTGATTGTAAAGTGAAGCAAGCAATACTCTGAAGGAATTTCAAGGATCACTTTTGTGACTCCACTGCATTTGGGTATGAGGTATGAATATATTTTGTAAATTTTATGTTCATATTTCAATATTTGAAGTTTGGGAAGAATGAAAGAATTAAAATATTGGTAGTATTCATATGCTCCACCTAATTTCTTGGACATTTAGGGATCTCTAAACTAAGGCTATGATTCATATTTTATTGATTCCACTATTTTATCGATGTCGTATTTCATCCTTATTACATGTTGCATATTTCATTAAGGTCACGGAAAAATTTCATATTATTCACAAAGATGTTTGGATGAGAACTTTTCTATGCACCTTTGATGAGAAGGAAACATATTGGTTTTGCAATCTTGGTAAGGAGCAAATCTCTACATTTGCATATTTTTTATGATAGTCCTCAAGAGTTGGGATCTTCATTATGGGGAGGGAAAATATGAAAATATTATTGAAGATCGCATACAAGCCATACCTGTGGAAAATGAATCACCTGATGGTCCCATGGAAGATCAAGCACATGAAGAAAACATAAATGAAAAATCTTATCATGTTCCCCTTCAAGATCAATAATCACTGCATCAATCCATTGAAGATAAAAGGAATGAGGAAAATCCTTGTGAAGATATTGATGGTAAATCAACCATTTAATCCCCCATAGAAGACTAATAACATGAAGAATCACTTCATTGGGAAGATATTGTTGGAGAATAAAGCATTCAAGAAAATAGTGAGTTGCACTCCTTTCCAGTTTTTTGAAATTTGTGATACACCTTTTTGTGATTTGGAAAAGGAAGACGTTGCAGAAAAAACATCCTTTGATGGACAGCATGAAAACCATGAGTTTGATGCTCTCTTCCATAATGAAATCCATAAATGGGATATATATTTTTTTCATTTTGATGGTGATACCATTTACGATAGAAATGATGATGGTTCTAAGGACAAACTTGCAAATGTTTTGTCTCTTGGGTAGCCACATAAACTAGATTTTTTCACATAAAATTTTGATGGTATTTTTCAACCATGTATGATGACTTGAAGATTTTGGGTAGCATGTGAAGCATGTTTTGGGTCATGATTGTATAGAGTTTTTGCAGCCATGTGTTGTGGATGTTTTTGCACCAAATTCAGAACTCATTGAGCCTTGTTCTCCCTCCTACATCATATAAGTTTATTTTATCCTTTAGGCTATGCTTAGGAGTTTATTTGATCATTTAGGCCATTCTTATGACAACCAAGATTTGTATTATTTTCAGCCATTTTTTGTCATAAATAACTCAAACGTTTTTCAGACTTTAGATGTAAGAAATCCAAAAAAAATCCATCCATTGCTATCTTTAAATATTTTTTAATTTTCGTGTGAAAATATGGGTGGAAAAGTGTTTAATGATGAAAATTGTTGGGGACAACAATATTTTAAATTTCAAATTTGTAGTGATAATTTCCGAACATCTAAAATAGGACAACAACCGTAAATTGTGGACACAAAATTTTCATAGATATGAAATTTTCATCCATACTTCGAATTTATATTTGTTGGATCCACCCACACCTTAGTTGCTTGAAGGTATGAATAATGTCTTACATGCATATTTTCCTTTGAAGAGGCATATAGGTGAATTTTTGCAGGTTGATGAGGGGATACCATATGACTTTTCATACCTTATATCAATTTTCTTCAACATGAGATTGACTTGGCACTTGTTGGGTTGTGCTACCTTTTCATATATTCTTCTATTGGCTACCTTACCTACGATCGATGTCTTTCACAAATTCTTGTATTGGATACCCTGTCTATGATCTAATTCCACATTGTAGACATCATATTATGTATTCTTTTAGTTCATGTTTACTTAGTGATGAGAATCTCCTTGTTTTGGTTAATTAACAAACATAAAGGAATAGGTTGTGGCATTGATGAGATGAGCACATGGCTCAATAGGTTATATGATTATACCTAACATTGTCATGTTCATGCTAAGTAGAGTAGGGTAGGAGAAATAAGCTTTGTAGCATGAGCATTGGATTTCATTTNGCCTATGAAAAACAACACTAGTGGGTTCAATGGTTACCCCTCGCCGAATGGTGGTACAACACTACATACCATACAACCACTCGCATGACTCCCTTTGAAGCAGTATATGGACAGAAGCCACCTTCAGTTCTCTCATACTTACCGGGTACCTTGAAGGTCCAGGCGGTTGACCAAACACTTATCGTTCGAGAGGACATCCTTTGTACCCTTAAAGAGAACTTGGTCATGGCACATAATAGAATGAAGCAGCAAGAAGATCAAGGTCTCTCTTAACGTCAATTTGCAGAAGGGGATCAGGTGTTTCTGAGACTATAACCATATAAGAAAACTTCCCTCAAGGCCGAGCATTGTCAGAAGCTAGAACCCAAATTCTATGGCCCTTACACAGTTCTCAAGCTTGTGGGACAAGTCGCATATCACTTAGCTCTGCCCAGTCAGTCGAAGCTACATCCTATTTTTCATGTTTCATGCTTGAAAAAGGTGATTGGAACGAGGTGCCACATTCAAACTAACCTTCCAGAGTTAGCTGAAGAAGGATCCATTTGGCTATAGCCAGAAGCAGTTTTGGACCAGCGTGACCGTCGCCTGCGTTAGAGAACCATCAAGGAAGTACTAGTACAGTGGAAAGACATGACTCCAGCAGATGCCACTTGGGAACCAGCTACCATTCTGCAGCAGTTTCCACATCTCAAGCCTTGAGGACAAGGTTGTTTTTAAGGGGGTGGACATGTTAAGGTCCTAACCCACACATAGGTAGATCAATGTATTCAGACGTAATAAAGGTCAATATTAATAAGTCCTTTCAATAAAATAGAATAAGGCGGATGTAAGAAGACCTAATAGAAGCTTCCACTTCTAGAAGGATCTTCCTCTAGATGCTTCTATTAATAGACATATTTAGTATAAATAAGAGGCGAGGGTATGAGAACCCTAGCTGGGAGATTATTGTAACAGAGCGCTGCTCGACTAGAGGTTGCCCCCTCGAAGAGGCCTGTGAACATTTCTTTCTGAATCAAATTGCTTTTCTATTGCTATTTCGTATATCATTTATGTGTATTGTGAAGATTATGCTGGATATTTTACTGTTATTCTGTCATTTCTAGCATTTTATTTCTGTTTTGCATATTTTATATACCGGGTATCTTGCATATATTGTTTTCATTTTGATGGTGATACCATTTACGATAGAACTGATGATGGTTCTAAGGACAAACTTGCAAATGTTTTGTCTCTTGGGTAGCCACATAAACTAGATTTTTTCACATAAAATTTTGATGGTATTTTTCAACCATGTATGATGACTCGAATATTTTGGGTAGCATGTGAAGCATGTTTTGGGTCATGATTGTGTAGAGTTTTTGCAGCCATGTGCTGTGGATGTTTTTGCACCAAATTCAGAACTCATTCAGCCTTGTTCTCCCTCCTACATCATAGAAGTTTATTTTATCACTTGGCACTTGTTGGGTTGTGCCACCTTTTCATATATTCTTCTATTGGCTACCTTACCTATGATCGATGTCTTTCACAAATTCTTGTATTGGATACCATGTCTATGATCTAATTCCACATTGTAGACATCATTATATGTATTCTTTTAGTTCATGTTTACTTACTGATGAGAATCTCCTTGTTTTGATTAATTATCAAACATAAAGGAATAGGTTGTGGCATTGATGAGATGAGCACATGGCTCAATAGGTTATATGATTATACCCAACATTGTCATTTTCATGCTAAGTAGAGTAGGGTAGGAGAAATAATCTTTGTAGAATGAGCATTGGATTTCATTTCACATTATCTTTGGCATTGTTGGCTTATGTCGTTCATTTTTGTAAAGCCAATTTTGATATAATGAACTATATGGACATTGTATGTGGTTTTTAGCGACGTGATGTGAATCCACCCTACCATTTGGTTTTATTTCATTTGCTTGGAGAATATTCTCAACAGGTACCACTCAAAAGTCTAAGGTTCTCATGCACTATTCTTGAAAGAGAACTTGTCCCTAGGTTGGAATAAGTTGTTAACCCTCATATTGCATGAGGTAAATTTTTTATTTTCATCAGATGAGGGGATGATTTTAGATGACATATAGGGACATTGATGGACCTATGACATACACCTTCTATTTTTTTTCTTCGGATGATGCATGAATCATATTTGATATTAGGGGATATTTGATTCCATTAGTATGTTTTATAGAACAAAAGTGGATAAGACCCATAATTTTCTAGAACAACCACATAAGACCCATGTAGGGGATATTTGATTCCATTAGTATGTTTTCCAGAATAAAAGTGGGTATTAGTGATTGTAACATCGCTAGGGAAGTATAAAAAAAAACAAAAACAAATCTTCTTAAGATCGAGGGTCATGGCCTAGGCTCAAACAACCACACAAATCCCTTCTAAGGGATATTTGGCCTACTAGTGCAATACATGTTATAATTGAGTGGTTTGTTAGACCACATAAGAAATGTGAGGCCTTAAACATGGTTACGGAAGGAGCATAAGGATCTAAGGCCCTAATTGAATCCTCTTAGGATCAATATTCATGTAGTAGTCCATGAACAACGACATAAGACCTCAATAGGGGGATAATTGTCCTCTATTGGATATATTTACACCATGACTATGATTTTCACAATGCTAATGCAATTTAAGGACTATGCCATGGTTAGGGGAGAAAAAAAATATCTTAGGCCTAAACTAAATCTTCTATAGCTTATGCGATATGAACTAGTACTTAAAAAATCAAATAGATATTTTCTAAGGAATATTTGGTCTCTGGGTGGGATATGGGCACCATTAGGGATTTTTGCACACCAAATATTGGAGTAAATTCATATTCCACCGTTGGGGGAGAAAAACAAGGTCCTTATTCCACAACTAATGAATGAACATAAGGAGATTAGTCCCTATATGAGGCTTTATAATATAATCTTCTTGAAGTAGTCCTAAAACAACCACCTTAGACCTCAGTAGGGGATATTTGGCCTATCACTAGGAATATGGTCACCGAGGATATGTTTTTCACAACAATAATTATTCTTGGGGACTATACCATGTCCAAGGGATTACAAAAAGGTCTTTGGGCCCTAAATGAAGTTCTTTAGGCTCAAGGGCCATGAGCAAAGCCTCAAACCACCATATGATCCTCTATAAGGTATCATTAACTTTGAGGTGGAATACCTACACCATTCAGAAACCATGTTTCTCACTCTATAAAACTTCAATGCCGGTAGGCATGGGGTGCAAAAAAGAAAAAACTTTGTATACATTTTTAGAGATTATACGGTAGCATGGTATATTCTATGCTATAGTGGGCATTGGGAAAATGGGAAAGAACAATATTTTTGATGGTGTGAACATTTTATCACAATAGCATGTGCACATTCTAGGAACAAACATGTATTCTTATAAAACATGAATGTTCTTATTACATCTGCAAGTTCCTATAATGCACATCCATTCCTAAAATTCAAAATTTATTAGGAGGGTTGAGAATTCCCAATCATGTGATTCCCAAGATGGTTTCTTAAAATTTAGTTTTGGAATCATGACCCTATGGTTAATATTGCAAAAACCACACAACCTCCCTTTTTTCTGGATTCCTTTCAAACTCTCCATTTTCGATGTTATTTTTAAACATGCTATACAAATACATCGATAATGAAGATACACATACATACAAGTTTGACTATATAGATTACAAAGATATTATTTTCTATTTTTTTTTATTTATAGTTGTCTTGATACATTTCAAGAATTTAAAATACAGAGGAATAATTCTTATTACAACATTTTATCACCTTACCCAATTAAAAAAAACGATATGTTCTACTAAATAGATTGAGATGTACAATCTGTATAATATTTTTTTTTATTATGTTAAGACCCTTAGATCATGTATTGATGCTTAACCCCATAATTTCATGTCTATGCTAACTTTCTTAATTTAAAATAATATAAATTTAAGAATAGACAATTTGAAAATTAACAATGATAGGTATTAAATAGTTGTGCTAACATGAATTATGAATTATATTTTGAAAAAAAAACATACCTTTGTTATTAAATATGGAATTCTTCATACTGATACAAAACATTCATAAATACAAATTTTATATTTTGGAAGCTAACTTGCTTCCTATAGTTTATTTTCTTGTAGCATATTCAAATTAGTTGTATAAGTACCTTGAATCATCCTCCCAACTTAAAAAAAATAAATTTGTTTTCATATTTTCATTGTCACTAATGCATCATGAGAGACCATCATTAGCTTGCACTCAGCCTATTTTTATTGAATATCAATTACATTGATGATATACACACTACACTTACACACTTTATTTAAACAAAATTCATTATTACATTGAAAATGTATTTATGGAGATCTAATAGGAAAGTATAAATGAGATGTATAACATCAATGATTATAATTTATTTATTTTTGTTTGTTGGTTTATCCGTGACCCATGGGACCAACTTGTGTCTTGAGAAACTGTGAATTAGGGCCATCTAAGCCATCAAAATCACTCAGGGATCACACCCGGCCTGAGCCACACCAACCCTTAACATGGCTGGATTTTTTTTCCCCGCAGGTTTCGAACCAGTGACTTAACATCACATAGTGCCTTAATAGCACCCTACATCACCGATTGTCCTATGTCTTAGGGAATTTTAATTTGGAGGGCATAGGGGTGGGCTTTGATCCACTTATGTGTGCATGGGTCATGATATTATTTAATATAATATCTTTGGGTGCAACCACACATTCGACTACTACCTCAAGGTACCCCCATGACTCCAGGTTAGGCCCTCACGAGGATTGAACCTTTCCTAATGGTGAAAAAATCGTTACTTTTCACCATTGGATCAAACCCCTTTAGGCTTCAATGATTATAATTTAAAATAAAAATAAAATAAAAATTTATGTTGTAATGAAGAAAATAATACAAAACATTAATGCATTATTTTAGTTATAAATTTTTAAATATGAAAACCTAATTTGATTTTTTCTCTATAGATGTTTAATAGATCTTGATCTAAAAAGATAGTTAATTAAAATAATCATACACTTTAGGTTTTCAAGACTGTGTTACTTGTTATTACTATGGAGAAGGCCATGTTGCTTAATATTTTCTCTCAAATGGTGAAACAAGGTGTACATTGAAGGATATGAATATGTTAGTAGAGAAGGGTACAACATTGATAGAGAACAACATTTTAGAAGGGATATTTGTTCTATTATTGCCTAGAATGATGCATTTTTTTGTTGGTCGGGGTCAACATTTTAGTAGAAGGGGTCTTTTCTCTATTATTGGTTATATTTATGCATTTTCTTGTTGGCCAGGGTGGCATTTTACTTTGGGTGTCTTATGTAGTTGTTCATAAAATGTTTGACGAAATGCTTACTCCCCAATTATATGAATAAGTGTTTACACATTTTTTCTTGGTTGCAGGAAATACTATGGTAGTGGGGATGTCATGCGAAGTGTTTGCTGAAACAATTATACACAAACTAACTTATGTAATTCCATAATGAATAATGTATTCCAACAAGCACACTCTCAATGACAAGGAAGGAACGAGTAGCATTGCTTCAAAATGATTTTAATTGCAATGTGCTTAATGGAATGCTTTCATTTCAAGTGTTTGATGAAATATATCTTTTCCATTTTTGGACATTGACTTTGATTCTAAGGTAGCCTATAAGATTATAGTTAGGTCTCTTTCCAATAAAACTTTAAGTTTGTGGGTACATTCTGTTTATTCGATGTTGGTTTAAAAAAAATTGGATTTATCACAAGGGATTCTCATGGCTCAACAATGATTACTATATGACAAAAAATAGCTTGAAGACCAAAATCCTTTGTTTACACACTTGATAGGATAATATATGATTATCATTTTGGTATTGTAATTGCATGGAGGAATTTTCATTTCAGGGTGCCTTCAACCTCCAAACCTATGTCTTTTAGGGATGCATTATGAAAAAAATATTTCATTCTAAAAGTTTTGTATCCTTCTACCCTTTCTAGTGCCTATATAATGGAGCATGTTGATAAATATATGGTGGTGGAGATCATAGTGCTGGAGGTAACCCATCTACATGAACTATGTGAAAAATATGTGGTTGATTGTAGGCTCAATGGGTATTGGCCTCCTACATTATATTTGTATAAATGGATTGATTCATCATGGAAAAATAAGTGTGAGATCTCATTATTCTCCAAAGGTTTCTTCTATTTTGTAGTTTTATGATCATGTTGATTATTGGAAAGTGTTTGATGAGGGTCCTTAGTTTTGGGGAAGTGATAGAAATTTTATCATTCCCTCATTCCCTTAATTGGAGCCTAACACAAAATTACATAAAATTACATTTTGAGAGAGATGTAGCTAGATTGTGAAGATATGCTCAAGGCCTCTGAGTTGGGAATGAGTTCCATTAGGAAGTTTTGTGCACCATGTGTGAAACTTGGGGATTTTACCACAACCAATGAATGAACATAAGGAGATTAGTCCCTATATGAGTCCTTAGAATATAATCTCCCTAAAGTAGTCCTAAAACAACCACCTTAGACCTCGGTAGGGGATATTTGGCCTGTCACTAGGAATATGCTCACCGAGAATACGTTTTTCACAACAATAATTGTTGTTGGGGCCCTTACCATGTCTAAGGGATTAGAAAAAGGTCTTTAGGCCCTAAATGAATTTTTTTAGACTCAAAGGCCATGAACAAAGCCTCAAACCACCATATGATCCTCTATAAGGTATCATTATCTTTTAGGTGGAATATCTACACCATTCAGAAGCAATGTTTGTCACTCTATAAATCTGCAATGTTGGTAGGCATGGGGTGTCAAGAAGAAAAACCTTTGTATACATTTTTAGAGATTATACGGTAGCATGGGTATATTCTGTGCTATAATGGGCATTGGGAAAAGGGGAAAGAACAATATTTTTGATGGTGTGAACATTTTATCACAATAGCATGTGCACATTCTAGGAACAAACATGTGTTCTTATAAAACATGAATGTTCTTATGACATGTGCAAGTTCCTATAATGCACATCCATTCTTAAAATTCAAAATTTATTAGGAGGGTTGAGAATTCCCAATCATGTGATTCCTAAGATGGTTTCTTAAAATTTAGTTTTGGAAACATGACCCTATGGTTAATATTTGTTTTTTCAAGTAAAAAAGTGTGTTACCTTCTATAGAAAATTAACAAAAATACAGAGAGATATAAGTTTACTGTGCCGCCATTTTATCGGAAACCAGCACAGTTTGGGGCAAGTGTAGCATGTCTAGGAAGATAGGCTTAAAATATTGTTCTGCCAGCTGTCCTTCTCGAAGGAAACTAGAACAGATGGCAATAGATTGTCTTAACTCTGAACAACAACATAATTGAAAACCAGACTAAAAGACAAACTCAAATACCCAATGACCAGTCGCTCTCGTCCTCCTGACACGCGGATTTAGCCTGAATGACAAATGACTGTGTGCACGTTGAGCATTTTCGATTAGCTGGAGCATTGGAGTAAGCGTTCAGGAGTAGGTCCAAGTGTTGTCCCATGAGGAGGGCTTTGTGCTCCTGGTCTTCCATTTGGCCTCGGAGTTCGAACACGAGATCCATATGTGCTGCGCAGAGGAGTGGATCATGCAATTCATTGGTAACTTCCTCGCCTGAAGTTTCTTTCCCCGCTTAAGCTCCAGCCTTGTCCTTTTCCATGGCGGCAATGTCTGTGTGGTGCACCATTACCACACATGATCTTTTCGAGCCCTCATCCTCATATGGAATTTCCTCGACGTAACAGTTTGGGATGTCCTCGCAGAGCCTCCTCCTTTTCATGTCTATTGCTTGAGGTTCCAAGGCTGTCACAATATCATTCAGGCATGGTATTTCCTCTACGTAGTAGTTTGGGAACTCTTCATCAGGCTCTTCCTTCAAGCTGCTTCCCACTTGTGTTTCAGGCACAATTGCAGGAATTTCAACTCGCTTCATGTCTGTGGGTTTCCAATTATCCTAAGCTGGTGGAGTATGGGCTCTCCTCTTCATTGCAGACTCAGTGACAGTAGAATGGAGTGAAATACAGGCAAATCTCGCTCTTTGCCTAAAGATAGAATTGGCCATCGAGAGTGCGCGTTCCATATGTTTCCTTCTATGTCGTTTCGCAGCGTGGGTGTCCCAAGCCGAACCGTGGCAAGGCTTACCTCACTCCCTTGGCAATGCAAAGGAGGGGTGAATAGAAGACACCCCCGGATTCGACGGGATACAAAAGAAATCACACCAGAGCTCATAGTTGGCAGGGAGGTTCAGAACAAGAATGAACCAACTATGTCTCGACCTCCTCGCTTTCATATTTTCATGGGAAAGCAACACCTGGATCCTACTTAACTCGATCATATNAGGGAGAAGTCCCGGATCCGTATGACTGTTGTAATGGCTTGCTCCCATCTTTAATATTGAAGGGATGGGGAGTGGCCTACAACATTTAAGACATGGTTCAATGCTAAGCCAAGTGGCGAAGATGCCCTTCGTGTCACCCCATCTGTGGCTAAGGCATCACTTCTCATAAAGGTCTCTGCAATGCCTCGTGAGGTTTGTATCATCAGAAAGATTGGCTTGCCAAATGTATGAGTTATGACCTGGTCTCAACTCTTGCATTCGCCAGGTGATCCTCTACTTTCTTTGCTTCTCATTTCACATGAGAGGGGATTATGGTGAGATTGGGGTGGACGATAGCTCCGAAATCTTCCAGAAATCCTGAAAGTCTCTAGCTAGGGGAGATTCGCCTTGGATGTTCTCCGTGCAGGATTTTGGTGATGAGTTGGATGATGATCTGAGAGTCTCCCTCTACTATGACTTGATGGTATTGATTGTGGGTTGCAACTTGGAGACCTCGAATAAGGCTTAGGAGCTTTGCAACATTGTTTGTATTCTCACCCAGGAAGTCGGCTACCAGATGTATGATCTCCCCAACGTGGTTCTGAAGGACTGAGACGAATCCTGTCGGTCCTGGGTTTCCCCTAGAGGCACCATCGAAGTTTATCTTGATGAAGCCTGATGGAGGGGGGGTCCAAATTGTGGGGCTATTGGATCGGTTTCCCTTTACCTTCACTGGAGGGCATACATGAATTTGCATATTCCAGCTTTTAAGAATGTTTTCCTCCTCGGGAACACATTGAAGATCTTCATGGTTCCAAGGTTTGTTATTGACCATTTCTTGAATTAACTTCTCAACCCTCTCCCACATAATAGCAGGAAGGGAAGTTTTCGAATGGAAGATTCGTTTGTTCCGTTCTTTCTAGATTGCCCATAAGGTGAAACCCAGGAGCTGCTCCCATATGCAGTCGAGAATTGGGTTATGGAAGGAGATCGCATCCCAGTTCGCAATCGTATCCCTGATGTTGCTTCTATTTCTGTTGGAGCGTTTCATGGCTTGGGCCCCCCAATCCTAGATCTTTTGACTGTAATGACATTTGTTGAAGACATGTTCCATGGTTTCCTCTCTTTGGTGACAAAGGGCGCACCTAGAGGGGCCTATAAAGCCTCTTTTTATAAGATTATCCCAAGTGAGGATGCAATTTTGAGCTATGAGCCAAAGGAAAATGGAGACTTTGGGCCATAGGATGATTTTCTAGATTTTACTCAAGATTGTTTTTGGTATTTGATTTTGGTAGTTTCCCTGTAGGTAATAGGCTTCCTTAACGGAGAAGATACCTGTAGTAGAATGTCCAGTCCCTCTTTGATTGGTATTTTCTGATGAGCTGCACATTCTTTCCAGGTTTGGATATTAATATCGTCTGTGAGATGTAATTATGTTCTCTCTGTTTTCCATTGTCTCCAGGGTTGGCTCTTGTGGTTAGGGTTCCAGAGATCTCTAACTTTCCTAAAGATATATGAATGGAGCCTCTGTTTGAGAGGATTGAGACCTTCCAAGTCACTTAGGGGGGGTAGCTGCTGCCACAAGTCCTGCCAAAAGAGTGCACTTTCTCCATTTCTTACTTCCCAAAAAGCATGCTTCTAAATGAGAGGGTGATTTTGCTAGGCCATATTTCAGATGGGATCCATGGATGTGGTCATTGAATCTGATTAGTTGGTTGGTATGTGTATTCGGGGCATACTTTTGTTTCCAAATTTGCGCCTAGAGTTATGTCGGATGTTGTAACCATATCCACCACATTTTGGCCCACATGACTTGATTGATATTTCCCAGATCACGAAGTCCCAGTCCTCCAAACTTTTTTGGTTTGCAAAGTTTATCCCAACCGACCAGCGCCCATTTTTTATTAGCTTGGTGGCCATGCCACAGGAAATTTTTTTGGAGGCTCCTTTAGGTAGGAAGTGCCTGTAGGACTGACTTAAGGAGCACCAGTCTGGAAGCAATATTGAGAGGTCTAAAGGTCCAGTTATTCAGCCTCTTGGAGATAGATAGGAGCAGGCTATCCCATGAAATGGATCATGCTAGCTCCCTTGTGAGAGGTATGCCTAGGTAAATGGAAGGAAGGGAACTCTTAGAAATGCCTAGAAGTCTTGAAAGATGGTTTTGTACTATGACGAGCGTATTGAAAAAGTAAATCTTGGATTTGTCCAGGTTTAAGAGCATGCCTGAAGATTCCGTGAAGTTAGAGAGAATTGAGTTTAGATTGGTGGCTTCTCGTGCATTAGGGGTGTTCATTAGCATAATGTCATCG
>SNQJ01S0046891.1:38067-48327 GCA_010110895.2 Picea sitchensis
GCATACTTGGTGTCTTGCTCGTTTTCAAAGAGTGGATCACCTCATTTGCCAGAATAACACTGTCCATGATTTGTCGCCCTTCCACATAGCCAGCTTTCTCTTTGTTTATAATAAAGGGTAAGAGTGGCTTAAGGCGAGTTGCAATGACCTTGGTGATTATTTTGTAAATGACATTGCAGAGAGATATTGGTCTGAACTGCCTGGGATGAGTAACACGCTCCTCCTTGGGGATGAGAGTGAGAAAAGTTGCACTAAGTGCAGAGAGTACTTGGCCAGACGCTCTCGATTCTTCTACCGCTAGCCAGACCTCTTCCTTGATCATATCCCAGCAGTGATGGAAGAAGTTCATTATAAAGCCATCTGGGCCTGGTGCTTTTCCTGGGGGCATTTCCTTTACTGCTAGGTCCACTTTGGCTTGAGTGATGGGCCTTAGGAGTGATTTGTTCTGCTCAGGGGTGACCAGCGAGGGTATGTGATTCGTTATTTTTTGGATTGCTTCTTCCTTGTTCTCGATGGTCTCCGCAAGAAGATCTTTATAGTAGGATTTGAGTTCCTCCGCTATTTGGTCATGATCTCTTATAGGGATGCCTTGAGTGTCCTCAAGTTGAGTAATGCGGTTGATGTATTGGCGGTGTATCATTGTTCCGTGGAAGAATTTTTTATTTTGTTCACCCTCTTTGAGCCATTGAACTCTGGATTTTTGTCGCCAAAGGATTTCTTCTTGCTTTCTCCGTTCCTCCATTTCTACTTGGAGTTTCTCTTCTTCCTTCACTAGATCTGGAGTTCTGCTTCCTGAGATGAAGGTTCTTTGTAGGTCTTCAAGCCTACATTCAATTTCCTTATACCTTTGGAAAATGTTTCCAAAAGTGGATTTGTTCCAGCTCTTCAGTTGTTGCTTGAATTTCTTGAGGCCCTGCTGGAATTTGTACATGTGAGTGCCATGTTCCACTTCAGCGTGGATCCACCAGGTGTGTGCCAGCTGGTGGAAGTCTGGGTGGGAGAGCCATAACATTTCAAAGCAGAAGGGTTTGGGTCTGGGAGTAATGCCAGGATCCAGATAGAAGACCTTAGGCCAATGGTCCGACCCTAATTTTGGCATTATATTTTCTTCCATTGCCAAATCTCCCTCAAGAAGGGTTTCAACTACCAGGAAGCGGTATAATATGCAGGCTACATGCTAGTGTCCTGATCTTCGATTGGACCAAGTGAAGATTCCATTTTGTGTTTCCATGTTTACCATATTTAACTGATCTATTAGGGTTTTGAATTTACCGCTATCCTGCTCCAGTCGTTTGGTTCCTCCAGTTTTCTCTTCCAGCGTCAAGATCATATTGAAGTCGCCGCCCATGATCCAGTTGGGTGTATGCAGTAGAGTTTTGACATGCTATATTTTTTGTATGAAGCTTTCCTTTTCTTGTGCGGTCTGCGGTCCATAGACATTTGTGATGGCTCCTTCCTTGGTAGAACCTATTACCGTGAAATAGGCCGTGAGCGTACCTGTCATGGAGAAGGGTTGTTGCAAAGTGACAGTGTGTGGATTCCAGAGAATGGCCAATCCTTCTGAGGCTCCCACTGAATCTTGATGAAATAAATCACACCCTTTCCAGCTTCATCGAAAGATATTTTCAGCTTACTGACCTGCACATTTAGTTTCTTGCAGGAGTAGGACATCGGGGTTTTTAGCTTTAATACAATCTCAGAGGATCCTCTGCTTGGATCTACCATTAAGCCCTCTAATATTCCAATTAATTGTCTTCATCATGAGGAAGTCGGGGGGGGGGGATGGAGGTATCCCTCTGATAAACTCTGTATCTTGCCTGAGTTTATCATCAGGTTTCTTGCTTCTTTGATAAGCTGGTGGGTTGTTTTGCGTCCCCTTCTTTTGTTTTCCTTGGCTGCTCTCTTGGGTTCTATCCCTAGGTTAGCAGTTATGCCCAGTCTAGTCGTAGATCCTGCGGTGGAGTTTGTGAACACTTTATGGACTTTACAGAGTTGATCCACAGAGATGTGTTGCAGGTCAATTTGGCTGAGAGCTTCCTCCAACTTTTCTAGATCTATGTCCACCAGATCAGTTTCATCCATCTACATGGTGGTGTCTCCGTCTGTACCTGTTTGAGCTTCTTGGGATGTTTCTTTGGCTTGAGTCATGTTAGGTTCCTCAGGACTTTTACCCTTCGCCTGTATTTTTTCCTTGTGAGGGTTTTGTACTTCCTCCTCTTCTGGCAACTGATTCAAAACTTCATAGGATTTTTTGGTTGGGATCTTTGGAGTCGTACACTGGTTCTATTTTCTTGGTGGATTTTTCCGCCTACCTATGACATTGGTGAAGCCGTCCTTTTGCTTTCCTTCGCTAGCCTTGGTGCTTGGAGCATTCAGAGGGCAGTCTCTGAAGAGGAGGTCGTGCTCGTGGCATTTCCTACAGCGAAAGGGGATGTGTTCGTAATCAATTGTTTGCTTCCAGTCGTTGTCCTGATATTCTAGTGTAATTGATCCTGGTAGAGCCTTTGAGATGTTCATGTAGATACAGACACGGGCATATGAACTATACGTTCTCATCTTTGTAGCCTCCGATGCCTTTACATATCGCCCCATTGTGTTCCCGATACCCATGAGTATTTCTTCCAGCCAGAATTCCTAGGGTAATGAGTATAGACGAATCCATACTGGCGCTCTTGTGAAGTCCTCCTTCTCTGGGCTGAATCTGTCTATCCAAAATCGTAGAAACAGTCTCGCCAAGTTATAGAAGTATGGTCCATTGTAAAAGATTTTGTCCTTGTCTTCGAGGTTGTACAGGATTATTGTGAAGAAACCCTTGGAGCTAAGTTGAACTTCATAGTCTCCTTTGGGGTTCCACCAATCCTTGATCCAGCGTGTGAGATCGTGTTCGGTTGGCCATAGGCCTAAAAATTTACCGATCAGAGCATGATCCATCATAAACTGGGTGTGCTCCCCTACCCATATAGATTTGATGTGATAGTGTGGGGGTTTGTCCATGTCTGGTATACACTTGCCTGGTTCCCATCCTCTAGAAGCTTTTGGATGAGATGTATTGGGTTCTACGTCCATTTCTTTCTTGAGCCCCTATTCTTGGATGAAAAGATGATCACACAGGTACGGCGACAACTCAAATGCAGGTCGTTTGGCATGGGTTCCCTTCCTTTCATTGGCAGTGATATCACTGTACGAGGGGGGTTTCCCCCCCTCTTCCAGACTCATCCTGGATGCACAGTGATCTCGTGAGGCCTTTACCTGCAGAGCTTAGTCCGTAGCCTCAGAACGCTAGTGTCAGAGTGTGCAGCGATGGATGCGTCGTTACAGAGCTCTAGGGTTTCGGATCGGTAACTCCAATCTAAGTTCACCCTATGGTTAATATTGAAAAAACCACACAACCTCCCTTTTTTTCTGGATTCCTTTCAAACTCTCCATTTTCGATGTTATTTTTAAACATGCTATACAAATACATCGATAATGAAGATACACATACATACAGGTTTGACTATGTAGATTACAAATATATTATTTTCTGTTTTTGTATTTATAGTTGTCTTGATACATATCAAGAATTTAAAATATAGAGGAATAATTCTTATTATAACATTTTATCACCTTACCCAATTAAAAAATATATATATGTTCCACTAAATAGATTGAGATGTACAAACTGTATAATATTTTTTTTTATTATATTAAAACCCTTAGATCGTGCACTGATGCTTAACCCCATAATTTTATGTCTATGCTAATTTTCTTAATTTAAAATAATATAAATTTAACAATACACAATTCTAAAAATAACAATGATAGGTATTAAATAGTTGTGCTAACATGAATTATGAATTATATTTTGCAGAAAAAAAACGTTATTAAATATGGAATTCTTCATACTCATATAAAACATTCATAAATACAAATTTTATATTTTGGAAGCTAACTTGTTTCCTATAGTTTATCTTCTTGTAGCATACTCAAATTAGTTGTATAAGTACCTCGAATAATCTTTCCATGTTAAAAAATATTTTTCCGTTTTCATATTTTCATTGTTACTAATGCATCATGAGAGACCATCATTAGCTTGCACTTAGGCTATTTCTATTGAATATCAATTACATTGATGATATACATACTAGACTTTATTTAAACAAAATTCATTATTACATTGAAAACGTATTTATGGAGATCTAATGGGAAAGTATAAATGACATGTATAACATCAATGATTATAATTTATTTATTTTTGTTTGCTAGTTTATCTGTGCCCCGTGGGACCATCTTGTGGCTTGAGAAACCACGACTTAGGGACATCTAAGCTGTTAAAATCACTCGGGGATCACAACCGGCCTGAGCCACACCAACCCTTAACATGGCTAGATTTTTTGTCCCTTTTTGAACCAGTGACTTAACATCACACAGTGCCTAAATAGTACACTCTGTCATCGATTGTCCTAGGTCTCAGGGAATTTTAATTTGGAAGACATAGGGGTCGACTTTGATGCACTTATGTGTGCACGGGTCTTGATATTATTTAATATAATATCTTTGGGTGCAACCACACATTCGACCACTACCTCAGGGTACCCCCATAGCTCTAGGTTAGACCGTCACGGGAATCAAACCTTTCCCAATGGTGAAAAACTCCTTGTTTTTCACCATTGCATCCAACCCCTTTAGACTTCAATAATTATAATTTAAAATAAAAATAAAATAAGAATTTATGTTGTAATGAAAAAAATAATACAAAACATTAATGCATTATTTTAGTTATAAATTTTTAAATATGAAAAACGAATTTGATTTTTTATCTCTAGATGTTTAATAGATCTTGATCTAAAAAGACAATTAATTAAAATAATCATACACTTTAGGTTTTCAAGTTTGTGTTACTTGTTATTACTATGGAGAAGGCCACGTTGCTTAATATTTTCTCTCAAATGGTGAAACAAGGTGTACGTTGAGTTGAAGGATATGAATATGTTAGTAGAGAAGGGTAGAGAACAACATTTTAGAAGGGATATTTGTTCTATTATTGCATACAATGATGCATTTTTTTGTCGGTCGGGCTCAACATTTTAGTAGAAGGGGTCTTTTCTCTATTATTGGTTATAATTATGCTTTTTTTTTTGGCAGGTTGAGATTCTACTTTGGGTGTCTTATCTGGTTGTTCATAAAATGTTTGACGAAATGCTTACTCCCCAATTGTATGAATAAGTGTTTACACATTTTTTCTTGGTTGCAGGAAATACTATGGTAGTGGGGATGTCATGCGAAGTGTTTACTAAAAAAAATCATACACAAACTAAATTATGTAGTTCCATAATGAATAATGTATTCCAACAAGCACGGTCTCAATGAAAAGGAAGGAACGAGTAGCATTACTTCAAAATGATTTTAATTGCAATGTGATTAATGGAATGCTTTCATTTCAAGTGTTTGATGAAAGATATCTTTTTCATTTTTGGACGTTGACTTTGATTCTAAGGTAGCCTATAAGATTATAGTTAGGTCTCTTTCCAATAACACTTTAAGTTTGTGGGTACATTATGATCATTTGATGTTGGTTTAATAAAAAAATGGATTTATCACAAGGGATTATCATGGCTCATCAATAATTACTATATGACAAAAAAATAGATTGAAGACCAAAATTCTTTGTTTACACAATTGATAGGATAATATCCAATTATCATTTTGGTATTGTAATTGCATGGATGAATGGTCATTTCAAGGTGCCTTCAACCTCCAAACCTATGTCTTTTAAGGATGCATTATGAAAAAATCATATCTTTCTAAAAGTTTTGTATTCTTCTACCCTTTCTAGTGCCTATATAATGGAGCATGCTAATAAATATATGGTGGTGGAGATAATAGTGTTGGAGGTAACCCATCTACATTCACTATGTGAAAAATATGTGGTTTTTTGTAGGCTTAATGGGTATTGGCCTCCTACATTATCTCTGTATCAATGGATCAATTCATCTTGGAAAAATAAGTGTGAGATCTCACTATCCTCCAAAGGTTTCTTCTATTTTGTAGTTTTATGATCATGTTGATTATTGGAAAGTGTTTGAGGAGGGTCCTTAGTTTTGGGGAAGTGATAGAATTTTTATCATTCCCTCATTCCCTTAATTGTATCCTAACAAAAAATTACATAAAATTACATTTTGACAGAGATGTAGCTAGATTGTGAAGATATGCTCATATTCATGTTCAGATAGACCTTACTAAGGGTCTTCAAACAAAATGGTTTTTAAAGGAAATTTTTTAAATGTAGGCAGGTCTTGGATTATAAGAACAAAACATTGAGGTGCCATATATCTTACCTTCCAAGACATCTACAAGTTACTTGTTCCAATGCCTGATGTTGTCTTCCCCCCAAAAAAGGACCATAAAATGACATTGATTGGAATGAGGTAAATTAACATCTATTAGTGCCAATTGGGCAATCCACTCTTGCCTCGGAGGATAGAGTCAAAGATATGAATACAAAAATTCCCCCTTGAAGGGAGGTAGTTGTACTTGAACTTCCTCTAGGTGGAACAAAGAGATGTAACAAAATTGATTCCCATAATTCAGATAAGTAACATGTTCCCTTTATAAATCACAATATCCAACCTTATGACTTAGAGTTAATTATTGTGACTCCTTTTTAAGAGGTGTGGGAAGAAGTTGAAAAGAAAAAGGGAAAAAAATGAAGAATTGAATATTATTTCTTAAAGGATGATAAATGATAGGTACATTAATTATGTAATTGGAGTAAATGTAATATGCACCTATACATAAAAAAATTTTGTATTGTGGTTTAAGCACATGAAAAATGAAACTTTCATTTTATTATGGAATACAAATTTCCATTATTTTCTTGGAAAAAGAAACATACAATTGGATATTAATATATTAACACTATATGTTGTATATGTTACTAAGATGACATAAATAAATGTTTGTTAAAATCATTTTTCAACATTATGCATGTTTCATGCAAAGTCTTCCCCCTTTATATAAAAAAATAAATCTTTCACTAATGGGATGTGTGACTAGTGCATCCATTGCGGTTCTGGTCAATGGAGAAGCTACATCATTCTTCAGAAATGAAAGGGGCTTGAGACAAGGATGCCCTCTCTCCTCGATCCTTTTCATATTGCCTTTACAAGGCCTGCACTTTCTTCTCAAGGCAAAAAAACAAGAGGTGCGTATTACCAGCATGGAAGTCTCGAGATTGATCTCTGTGCTCCATCTATTTTTTGTGGATAACATAAGCATTGCCACGAAAAAAAATTTAAACGAATGGCTGGAAATCAAAGTGATTCTTAATACCTTTTGTGGTGCTTCGGGCCTCGAGATAAATGAAGTAAAATCTACCTTCCACTACTATGGCCTCTTGGAGGAAGATCTTGCAACCTTTAAATCCATTTTTCCTTTTTGTTATCAAGAGCTGTCACTGGGTTTTCATAACCTAAGCTACTTCCTCGGGCTGGACTACTACAAAACTTCTTTTTGGAATTGGCTGTTGATTAAATTTGAATCTCGTATTACCCATTGGAGTAACAGATGGCTCGCTCTGGGTGGGAGATTTATTCTTCTAAAATCATTGCTTGAGGTCCAGGCAGTCTTCTAGATGGCTCTTACCATTATCCCCTCCTCCATTTTAAACAAGATCAAAAGGATGATGTTTTCTTTCCTTTGATCTGGCAACATAAATCAACACATTATTCATCCCTATTTATGGGATCTCATTGCAAAACCAAATTCGACTAGTGGTTGGGGATTGTGTAACCTCAACATCTTCAATAAATCTTTGGTTACGAGATTGTTGTGGTGTGTAATAACTCAAGAAGTCATATGGCACCATATGATTTTTGGGAAATACGTCTTCCCACTATCCATTGCTTGATGGCTCAGACTTCCGGATATTTGCACTCAAAACTCCTCTTTGACCTGTCTATCCATCACAAAGAATATAAAATATATCCACCAATGGATTTGATGGAAACCGGGTTTAGGATTTGAGATTTATATTGGTATGGACGTGATCCTGGGGCTTGGATTAGTGACATACCCCTCATGGGATCTGCTGGAGCAGCTAAATCTGTCAAATATTTTTTTCCTCTTTCAAGGTCAATCCCCCACTGATGATAGGCTTACCTGTACAATATGGAAATCGAGCGTTGATCTAGAATTATCGGGCACTTCAGATTGGGAATGGACCACTTTCTGCTCGGCATTATGTGGTGCGAGAATCCATCTCCAGGTTGCAGATGACATTTTTCTCTGGAATGGAGGTGATTGCTCTGGATTTTTTACTATAAGAAACATTTACAAAGCTATCACTTCTACTATCTGGACTCATAGGTACACGGGCTAGCGGAAAAAACTTTGGCATTGGACCTTACCTTTAAAATTAAAACTCTTTATTTGGATCACTGCAAATGACAAAATTTTAACTTGGGATACTCTTCAGTGTCGGGGATGGATAGGTCCAAATATTTTCTACCTCTGTCACAACCATTTTAAATCTATTTTCCACTTATTTTGGGCCTGTCCTATTACAAAATTGATATGGATTAAAATCCTAACAATTCTAAGACAAAAGCTGATGTCGATAGGCACAAATTTGCAGGATCGCCTGGAGAATTGGTCTCTACAAGTCAAAAACCTCCCTAATCTACCAGTCATTATTTGCTGGTATGTCTGGGTCTCCCACAAAAAAGCGATTTTTGAGAATATACCCATTTGAGTAAATATTATTTGTTTCTTTATCTTGGGAGAGTTGAACCCCAAAAAACTTAAAAATATTTATGCCCCTCGCGCCTTTCCACCTCTCACTCAACTAAGTGGAAACTGTGCATGGTTTGACGGAGCTTCTCAATTTTTCGGCCTACATTGTGGAGCCAGTGGAAGGTTACACCTTTGTGATGGAACTTGGATCACTTGGACCTTGAACTGTGGAAATGGATCAAACACAAAAGCCGATCTTCTTGACGCCTGGGCTACACTATTTTTGGCCACTCGTAATAATATTTTGGATCTACATGTGAGTGGAGATTCCAAAATTATTATTGACTGGTTAAACAGAAAAGGAAGGTTACAAGCAGTGACCTTGGAATGTTGAAAGGATAGAATCATTGATCTACTCCAGACCTTCAATCAGATCAACTTCACTCACATTTTCAGAGAGAAAAATACAGAAGGTGATATTCTATCCAAAAAATCTCTTTTGGAACTCATTGGGGTATTGTCCTATCATCACTAGACTGGTAGACTTGAGAGCCAAACCCACCACTTTACTCTATTCTAGCTCACTGCCTAATATTTTGTCTTTTTTTGTTTTCACTTTTCTAATTTTTCTATTTGTAGATTCGACACTTTCATTTGTATGGGGATGGGTAGTCTTTTGCTACAACCAGTTTTGCTTTAACATTTGGGGATGGGCTGATATGCTTCTTCCAAATCTACTTAATATAACCCTCATATATAATGATAGGGATATTATTCGGGAACTTGGATGATCATGGCACATACACTCCTCCACTGTTTTAGACACAGAATTGTAACTATTTTGTTATCTCCAAATTTAATACAAAGTAAAAATTTTCATTTGGAAAAAAAAAAAGTGAAGTATATCCCTTTTAGTTGTATTTTTAAAAAATGTCCATTTCTTAATCAAATTCAACTAACATATGAACCTATACAAGATATGAACCTATGATCCTTTATTATTTGAGAGAATTAACCCACTCCAATATAAGTTAGAATATAGCAAAATGTTTAGATTAATGAAAGCAACCACATGATAATGATACCTCCTATGATTAATCATATTACACAATATCTTTTTTACATAAATACCTTTTTATTTTATGCAAATTTATATATTTTTTAAACATTAATATTTTAGATTTTTTGAGATAATTATCATCTAAATTTGTTGGAAATATCACAATTTTTCATTATTCAATTTGTATTTTAAAATTCAAACTAAGAAACTGTTAATCCACTTGAATTATACATTTTCTTTTTTTCTTACATTTCAAACTAAATTCTAAACAAATCTGATATGAAAACATAACCTTCCAAAAGTCAAACGTGTGCACTACACAATTGTTTTGGTTTGAAATTCTAAACAAATCTATTATGAAAACATAACCTTCCAAAAGTCAAACGTGTGCACTACACAATTGTTTTTCCAATCTGATGTTTACTTTTATATTTTAAAACAAAATTTATCATTATATAAAATGAACTAACATTTAAAATAGTCAAATG
>SNQJ01S0046891.1:48337-62532 GCA_010110895.2 Picea sitchensis
TTGACAAGTTCTTCTATATGTAATAAGTACTTACTGATAGTTTTGTCTTCATCCATCTTTAACTGCTCAAATTTCAGTCTGTGAGTCTAAATTTTTGCATCTTTCACCTTTGCATTACCTTCATAACTACTTATCAACTTGTCCCACATAACTTTTGTTGAATCACAGTGCATGAATTTGACAAACTCGGCTTCAACAATTCCACTTAGGATGGCATTCATTGATTTTGCATTAAAGATAAACTCCATCTTATTATCTTTTGAGTCCAAGACTATAGGCTTCACATATCATGTTTCAACGACATCCCAAACATCAGCACCCAAAGATATTAAATGTTTTCTCATTCTTATTTTCCAGAAGGAAAAGTGTGTTCCATCAAACAGAGGGGCTCTATTAGTTGAACTTCCATCATGACTAGTCATGTTCAAGCTTATGGGTCTACCTTTGATCAAAGGCACCGGATCTGATACCAATTGTTGGAAATATAACTGAGAGGGGGGGGGGTGAATTAGTTATGTATATAAGATTGACACTTTTCTTTTTATTTTCTGATTCCTTTTAGATTATTATTTAATGTGTTGTTGATAACTTATCATGCATAGATATACAATATTTTATCAATCACACATAATACACACAGACACTGATTTTCATGAGGAAACCCATAAGGGTGAAAACCTCTTCCTCTTAGGATGTCAATCAAGCTCCAACTTTCACATACATCATAGTATTTGAGATCCAACTAAAATATGAGGCTACAACCTCTGATAGCAAGATACAACTTGCAGAGAGCACCAACTCTCAGATTTCTCTAGCACCAACTAGATGGAAGCACCAACTCCTAGAATATCTTCTAGCACCAACTAGAATTTAGAGGACTGCAATCCTCCCTAGCACCACCCTACCACCCTGATTGAATATTACAAAACTTTACTGATATGTCTCTGATATGGTCTGTTACAGCTCAATGTCTCCTTTTCCTTCTTCATCTTCTATACTTTGTTTTGCTTCTTCATCATTCAACTTCTATGCTTTTCTCTTTTTCCTCCTGTGCTCAACACTTCCTGTTGTTCAACTTCTCTTCTGCCTTTTATGCTATGTGTTTCCTATGCATCCCCTTCACTGCGCCACTGATCTCCCTTTCAGATTATGCACTTCATCTCATCCTACCCACATGCATCACTGTCTGAGAGACACTCTGCCTCTTCTCTATTCTATATTTCTTTCACACATCGAATTAGCTTCCTGATCATCATGCGAACTCTTCATCTTCTCTGGTCATTATTCAAGGTTCTTTGGCTTCTCTGGCAATTATCCTAGGAATCTTTTTCTTCTCTGTCAGTCGAAATTCTTTGTCTTCTCTGGCAGTTACATCCAGTCATTGTTTTGGCTTCTTTGGCTTCTAAGTCGCTTCCTTCATGTGACCTATGGTGGTGACCATACACCTATTCAAAAGGTGCTTCACACTCTTGGTCTAGCAAGCACTAGCTCCCTATTTTTCGATATGAACTTGGGCGATTAACTTCACATGACCACGTGATTACAGGCACGAGGTCTCTTCTCGTTAGCCCTATGTCACATGTGACCTCAATCTACGTTATTTCATAAGAAAATGATTGCGGGTGTGTCCAACAGTGGTTTGGGATTAACCTCTTTTCTCCTCGCAATCTACCTCCAACTGCCACATACCCCTTCTCTGATACTGTGATTTCAATTGCGGCTTGCCCTCAGAAAATTAACTTCTGAGCAACTTCTGATCCCGCAATCAGCTATGATCTTCTATCTCACGGTGTCTAAAAGATTCCCTCGATCAACAGTTTTGTTCTATTGTCTTTTCCTACCTTTTTTCCTCCATCCACGTGCGATCCTTAGTCTCAACGCCCAAGTGACAAGTGGCCCTCCAAACCAATGGATGAGATCTATTTCACCTTTCGAGCTTTGGGAGTCTCGATTCTCAAACTTTGCTTGCTCCCGGATCATTTCACCTGGAGTCCACAATCTAACAATGTGTGGTCTTCTCGAATCAACGGTCACAATCCATTTAAGGTATTCAGGGTTCAAAAATCTCAACTTTCCAACCTTTCAACCTTCCTTTGCTTTTCCCTAAAGCTAACAATCCACTGATATGTGTCCCTTTTGGATCAACGATTATGATCCTTTCACGTCTTCGGACTTCATAATTCTCAAGTCTCAATTGGAAACCCTTGAAGTGAGATTTATCTAAAATCTCAGATCAGCTGAGACGTACTCCCCTTGACAATCAACGGTTGAGATTTGTCTTTGGTGATTTTCACGTTTTTCCCATCCACAAACTTCTGAAGTTGTGGATCTCGCACCACCTGTCCTCCTCGACGATGAACGACCCCAAACCACTTTAGGACTTTGGAACTTTGGGAAAGTGCTAGTGGTAAATCTCCTAAAGTAAAACTCCTGAAGTGACATCACTTACTTACGTCACTTGATGACATGTCATCAACCTAGTAGCTTCCATGTGTCACTCGAATTTTTTATTTTCACTTACCTGAAATGTTGAATCAACTTGACACTTGTCATTGTCTGATTACACCACGTGGCCTTGCTGACATAGTCCTGCTAACGTGGATCCTCATTCACTTCTGGACTTCAGCCTTTGGGACTTCTGGTATTTTGACTTTTCAATTCGCTAATTCTTCCGAAGTGAGAATCCCTGAACAATAACCTCCTCGCAACTTTCAGACCCGCACTAAATGTTTCTTGTCAATCATGTTCTTATATTGATGGCTCGATCTTTCTGTGATGGTTTTTTTTATAGCTTATTATGTCCTTCCACTTTAAAATGATCTAACGGTTGACGTTTACTCCGTCTCTCCGGCTCTTCAAACTTCGAGGATTTTAGATCTCAAACTAAAACTCTCGAAGTGATTTCTTCGGAGCGTAACCTCCTCACATCTTTAGACCCAAAACGAATGTTGTTCATTGATCAAGATCTTAGATCAACGACTCTTTCTTATCATGTCCTTCCACTTAAATCAATCTGACGGCTGACGAAAATTTGGATGATCGAATTATCAATCGTTTTTCCCCACTTATCCTATCCTTCCATTAATTCAATCTGATTGTTGTTGGTCCTCTAGATCGGTGATCCAATGGCCACTGTCTCTCTCCCTCTTGAGCTTCTGATCTCTTCAACTTATAATGTTTTCTAAGTGTTCACAGGTCTCGACCTTTGCTTCTCCTGCAAGTTCGTCTCTTGGACCTCGTCTACACTTCTGAAAATTGCTATCTCTTCTAATATTTCTTGTCTTCTACGCTCTCGAGGTTTGGTTCATTGTTGTTCTTGCCATCAATGAAAAGAACATTCTTCCTGTAAACATTCCAACAACAAATACATAATATGTGGCGGCTGCAAAAAAAACAAAGGAGAATGTGTGGCTTAGGAAAATAATTTATGATTCACAGGATAAATAGGTGAATTATGCTCCTCTTTTGGTCTACAATAGTTATGCAATCAAGTTGGACAAGAATACCATATTTCATGATCACACTAAGAACATCAACACAAAGTACTACCTATTTTGATATCATGTAGAATCCAAGACTATTTACTAATAGTTTATTTTTTATTAAAAATAATTTATAATATTTTTAAAATTAAGTATGTTTGAAGACCTAATCATTTCACATAGTTGATCAACTACTTTAAATTAATTGAATATTATTATAAATGAAAATATAAATATTATTTTATATATTATCTCCCTTTCATCTTGCCATTGTATTTCAAGTATTGGAGAAGTTATTTTGAGTTGAAAAGGATCATGTAGATACAAAATTTATTAATAAAGAGTCAATACATTTAACACACCAGTTAATGTGGAAGAATATGTGTGTGCAAGAGATGGAGGTGAATACATGGCTTATGCCAAGGAGCCTCATCCCCATATCATTTCATCCACTCCATGATGTTCTCCACCCTAAAAATATGGAAAATGGTATAAGTCATGCAATCTCCTTAAGAATCCTCTATTGATGTCGTTGAATCATGAAAAATAATCATGCTCACTAAACATTGTTTATTTGCAACAAATCACATATCTATGTAATAACCCTTTCTTGTTGTCACTCCACATCACCAATATAGTGCCTTCTAGGTCCACCCTTTCTGGTTATCACTCCACATCACCAATATAGTTCCTTCTAGGTCATAGATGGGAAATGGGACCATTTGAATTAGAAATTTGAATTAGACTCATAGGTTGATGGAGGAATATCCCTAACAATACCAACATCTACAAGTAGTCAATCATACTAATTGATATATTTAGGCATGTTATAATTGATATATTTATGCATGTTATAATTTCATATATTTAGGCATGTTATAATTTATATATTTAGGCATGCATGCACATTAATAGAAAAACATTTTCATTAAATTTGGTCTTATAATATAGAATATAGAATTCAAAAGTGTTGATATCAATGCTCCCAAAGTGAACATTTATGAATATCAATGAAGCCACTTCTATCAAAACCAATATGTTGTGCCATATAAATTTATTCTTAAAACTCCCCATGAGATAAGGTGTATTTTGCATCTATTTGATGGGCTTCCCATCAATATGAGGTTGCAAGGTAAAGGGAATGGAAAATATAATTCATTTTGGCAATGGGTGAAATGATTTCGTTGTAGTCAATGCCTTATACCTAGGAAAACCCTTTGGTTGATCACTAGGGCTTGTGTATGTTAACACCACCACATATGGCATACTTAGTCCTGCAAACCCATTTGCATATCACAAGTAAAATGGCTCTAAAAGTAGAAACAATTTTCTCATATAGAATGTTCTTGAAAACACATTCTCTTTAAAAAAAAAAACATTAGCTAAAATGTTGATTGAATGCAATATTTATGCCTCTTTGAAGTTTGATAAACATGAATTAGAGGGAAGTTTCTATAGAAATATGAACAACACAAGATTAAAATAGTAATGTTTGTAGAAACAGACCACACCAATGTCACTATAGAGCATGAAACATTAGCTAAAAAATGCACTAAAAATGGAATTTAGTTGACAAAGCTATATCCCTTTCAAAACTAGCATAAAATTCCAAATTACAAATGTGGAAGGGTCATTCACAAGTGACCCATAGTAGGGTAAGATAGTACCACATGGTATATTACTAGACTGATAATGTTGTAACCATTGTGTGGCACTAATGTGACAAGTAGCTTGCGATGAGGTACACACATGGCATTGGTGATGTCATGTGTTGACATGGAACTTATGTTGTGGTAGGGTGCCACATGAAAAGTAGAGATAGGCCCATGTAGAATTGTATGCATGAATAGGTGGTCCATTCATGGTGGGTCCACATGATGGCCTAATTTTGGATAATGTCTACATGGCACAATGAAGTGGTAATCTATATGTTTGAGTGGTCAATAGGCTAAATGTTAAATATTGTGATGCACTACTCCCTCAAATAAATGTTTTAAAATATGATATTCCATGTGGGATAACACCATGTGTATGGAACATAAAGGAAGGTTTAAGATTGTATAAGAAGGAATTAGTAATGGGACATACAAACCTTGTTTGTAATGAGTGGGCTTACTAGTGCCAGAGAGAGAAAATTGGCAAATAAAGGACTCAATTTAGCATTGGATGGATGGCCAAAAAAGATACTTCTATAGATTTTGAGGGTTTTAACTTTGCTAAAATGACCACCATAGAAAGAGGCATGGGATTCATGGATAATAAGGTGGTGATATGGAGTCTAGGGTACACTAAGAGTATTAAGACAATACAAACAACCATTAGAAACAACATAATCTAGAAAAGGGGCTTAATTATTTTCACTGGGATGATGGACTACATGACATATGGGATGAAAGAAAGGATCATTAGCATATAAATATTACCACTCTTCATAGGTAACAAAATTAGCATCGAGGATGTTTAGTAACTAAGGGCATGACTCAACATATAAATAACTCTATTTGAAATCATTTTTATATGTCTAATCATGAGATGAAAATATCGTATATAAGACACATATTTGAGATGATGTTTCTCTTGAATATTGGACTAGGAGTTCAGAAGTGTTAAGGGATGACAATTTTAGTGTAGGATGGTTTCTTTGTGTAGAAAATAAGGACACCACTACTTCAATGCCTACAATAAGGCATAAAATCATGTTTCGTTTATACTATAATGCATCATGGATTCATTGAATTTATTAGAATGGTAAACCACAAGTCCTTGTTTAAGAACCATGCTAGTGGCATACTGGAATACATTGATTTCTATTTCAAAAAGTTTCTAAATATTTTGAATACATAACACTCGATCAAAATATAAAGGACCAAGTTGTAGGCCTGCATGGAAAGTGGTGGCTCAAATTAATTAATTCTCCTTAAAGGTGTATTATGTTAGAAACTTTGAAACCACACAACAAGAAGTAAAGGTCATGAGGAGATGACGCATGACAAGAATTTGTCCTAAAATTTTAAAACCATGATAACTTTTCAAGGTTCTTAGACAAGAGGAGGAGCCTACATCCAAAATCCACTAAGGAGTATGCACACAAATTGTGGTAGAGTGTGACTTGATGTCCAAAAGAAAGAGAGACCATGGAGGGTGGATTTGACCATGAAATAAATATGGAAGGCCCTATACCCAGGCCACACTAACAACAAAGGAATCTCAAAAAACCACAAAAGAATGTATAAATTTAAGAACTACATTGAACGTTTTTACGCTTGGGGATTCTTAATCAGTTAGAAAAAAAATGAAATGACAAGTCTAACCACTATATATGTTTCTAATTCATTTATTTCCCTCAAGGAAAAGAGTAAAGAGAATACCCAGATTGGTAAATTGCGAAATTGTTGGTTGTGGAGCCCGATTATCTTCTYGATTTAGAGGTCTTTTTTCAATCGTGTTTGGACCCCATTACCTGACGAGGGGTGTGGGGAGGCTTCCCCCCCACATATCTCTCCATAGGGGGGGTGAGAAATTTTGGAGCCCCCCTGTGGCGAGGTTTTGGGGGAAACTCCCCAAAAGAGAAATTTTTGGGAAAATTGCTTTGTAAAATATTGTAATTTCATAATCAATCTAGACCATTCACTATAAGGTCACAGATTTGATGGTAGAATTTGTATTAGCATTTTTTTCCCTACAAGACAACCCTCTTTTATGATGGAATTTCATTATGGTTGTGTATCTGAGTGAATATTGCATTCTGAGAGAGGAGACTGTGAGAGAAAGAAGAGGAAGTTACATTAGGTATGTTGTAGGTTGTATCCCTTCTATTGTTGGATAATAATAAAGGAAGGACCTGGCAATTTCCCCRGTGGACGTAGCCCACACTGGGTGAACTATGTATATTTGTGTCTCTATTGCATTGTGTATCTTTTGTGTTTTATTTCCGCATTTGTTTTATTTTATTTCTCTACGGTCTTGTTTTTATAACAACTAAACACAASCAAAAAGATAAATAAACATGGGACAATRTCGAAAATAATTATAAAAATATATAATAAAGTATTTTACCACCTTTATTGAATCAATAGAGAGAAATGACCATATCATGGTAAATTGAATTTGTAATTGTTCACTTAGCTCAAAAAGGTTTAAAAACCATAAAAATATACTTGCACTCATGTCTACAACATAACTACTAGACCCTCTCTCAATCAACAAAGGAGAAAATATTCAAAAGAGATCTAATGCCATGTTTTAAAAATAGGATTTATATCAACAGAGGTTTAACACCTTAAGAAAATTGCTTATATATAGATTAAAAAATAGGATGTTAATGTTTATGTGATTTAAATCCTCAAAAAATGAAATGATCTAAAACATGGAAATGGTCGATACATCAAATAATTTACAAGAACATCTCTCATTTTTTTCCATCAACAAATGATCCTTCATGATCTTTAAATAAACATCATGGACCAATAGATGTTAAGCCATAGATCAAGTATTCTTAATATCAATAAGATGTTTGAACCCATGGATCACTCATGTGTATGACATTATTGTAGGCATTGAATTAGTAAAGTACTAAGCACACTAAGAAAACAAAATACAAGCAAATTGTCACCTAACATTACATGATATGAAGTTCAACTTAACTAGTTCATAGTGTAAAAATTCCCTAACATAAGGATCCCTTGTGGTTCCTAGACCACACTTGGTATGGGACCATCAACAAATCCCCATAAAAGGAATATTTCTCTCACAAGAATTGTATGGCTTCCATTACGGGATTTTATGCCCTTCGAATGGGGGCCTTGTTAGTGGTCCAATTATGTTAACATCCATTTTTGGCACTGCAAAAAACATTTATGAAAATGACATGCAATATAGTGTAAAATACCACCACATAATAACTGAGATTAAAGGAGTTACCATCAAAAAATTATTTTAATATTTATTATTTTAATATAAAAAAACTCAGAAAATGGGTAAGAAGACATTGTTTACACACAAAACTGAATTACAATTTTATTAAACCAAGCACACATATTTATACATAAATTTTTCCCTCAACAACATAACAAACTCATGAGGGAATATCTCAACCACACACACATAAATAGGATTTGATAGTTGGAGAAGATATTCCACGACAAACCAGATCTAACAAACCCAAACCAATCTCTAAAGTAAGCATTAATTATAACGCCCTCCCTTAATGCTTACATCACAAATAAAAATATTGAAATCACAAAAAAATATTTTTGGACTCTGATATCTGTCTAGTCTGGTCTTCATCAACATCTTGATCCAGTTTTGAACCCTCATAGGTTATTCTCTTTCTCACCCATTCATTCCAACTGCCACTTCATCCATTGAAGAATCAATTGCTTATGACCATTGATGACGTATTTGTAATGATTGACGATTCTTGACATACCTCAAAGAATAGTCTAGATATTGAGTCATTCTATTAACATACTTCCATCTATCAAAGTACATGTCGTGTCGCTATATTCGCCAGATATCTAGGAAAGCGGTCTATATATTGAATGTATCCAACAGTCAATCATACAACTTGACCTTTTTCACATACACAATGATCACAAATTTTACACACAACCAGTAGTCGTTTTTCTTGGAGAACCAAAGGACAAAAAGAAACACTAGATTATAAAAAATTGTAGACATAATTAAATCAATGATATGTTCTTATGGAAAAGCAGTACGTACAAACCACCAACTTAAATTATGTTACTCTATTCTATGACTGGTTCTTCATCATATAATTTTACAAAAAGTAATATTAATACATACTTATACTCATAACAACATAAGAAAGTGATCTGCTACTAATAAGATGAAAGTGTTTTAGTTTCCCTTGTTATAGTGGATTGATTGTTTACACAATGTTTTCCTTTCTTTCCAATTACCACACTACTTCTTTGAAAGTGTATGTTCCTTTGAATATGGCTGGTGATATTTGAGACAAGAACCACAATTGTTGTTAGAAAAAACAGGATCATGGAGCAATAAATTAAAACAAATGCAGAAATAAAGCATTGAAGATACACAATACAATAGAGACACAGATATATGTTGTTAACCCAATGTGGGCTATATCCACTAGAGAAATTGTCAGTTCCTTCCTTATTATTATCTAGCAAAATGAAGGGATACAACCTACAACACACTCGATGTAACTTCCTCTTCTATCTCTCACACACTCCTCTCTCAAAATACAATATTCACGATAATACATAGCCGCATTAAAATTTCCTCATAAAATAGGTTTCCTTCTAGGAAAAAAATCCATAAAACAACTTCTACAGTCAGATCTACAACCTTATAATGAATGGTCCAAATTGACTATGAAATTACACTATTTTACAAGGCAATTTTCCCCAAAATTTCTCTTCGGGGGCTACAAAAATTGTCTCCACCCCCCCTGTCGGCAGTTGTGGGGGGGAAATCCACCCCCACACCCCCCCATTAGGGAATGGGTTCCAAGTACGGCTAAAACAAACCTCTGAATCAGGAAGATAATCAGGCTTCACAACCAACAGTTACAAAAACAGGCATATATGATGGCTTATATATGGCCCAAATTATTTCTTTCCTACAAGTAAAGCACATATTAAGTGATTGGAAATCCTTTTCCTGTTCACACAATTTGTGGCTCATATCTAAACAATGACCAATCTATGCAATATGCCAAAAACATACACTCTCTTCTTCTATTAGTGATTCACAATCTCCTAACAATAATTTGAAATATAATCACAACGAAGAGACAGCTAGTCTAATCAAATGATAGACAAACCATGGAATAATGTATTCTTACACACTCTAATATAATCCTACAGCAAGGAAGATTACAATGAGCTCATATTACATCCCCTCTCGTGAGAGAGTTGCGACTATCCTAGCTCTGATACCAACTCAGAAAATGGGTAAGAAAACATTGTTTACACATAAAACTAAACTACAATTTTATTAAACCAGGAACACATATTATACATAAATTTTACCTTAAACAATATAAAAAAACTCATCAGGGAATCTCTCAACCACACATACATTAATAGGATCTCATAGTTGGAGAAGATCTTCCACAACCAACCAATCTAACAAACTCAAACCAATCTCTAAAATAACCATTAATTCTAACAACAATATCGAAATTAAAATGATTAATATTTATTATTTTAATATAAAACATCAAAATTAAAATGATGATTAATGTTTTAGTATTATATTTTAGCATCCATTATTTTAGTATTCAATTAAATTAATAAAATAGCATTAAATATTTTATTAAAAATAAAAATAAAGAATATCAAATTAATTAAAATGATGATTAATGTTTTAGTATTATATTTCAGCATCCATTATTTTAGTATTCAATTAAATTAATAAAATAACATTAAATATTTTATTAAAAATAAAAATAGAGAATATCAAATTTTTTGGGACTATAATTTTTTTTTGTGATTTTCAATATTTTTTCTTAAATCTTTCATATAATTTGAAAAAAAAAAATAACTTATAGTGTTTCATTTTTTCTATAATTCATAATTCAATTATTATTCATAGGGAAAAATAATTAACGTGTAACAAACTTTCAATTAATGAATCACCATTATATATATATATAATTATTTTTTTACACACAAGAATTATAATTGAACACATAAGTAGAAAGTGAATTTTATATATATATAAAAGTCAAGTTATAACTAATAGATAAAAGTCAAGTTACAAGTAATGTTTGATGGAGCAATTATAACTAATAGGTAAAAGCTAATTGTTAAATGATGGTGATGTTTTTTGCTAAATGCTTCTCGATTCTAGTTTTTTTTCTTGAAGTCAACGTCCTTTTACTTCCTATTATTTGGTGTATTTTTGTATGAAAAAATTTCAATTGCCTAATATTTATGTAATTAATTATTTATTTTTTTTATTTTTTTTCCATATCCTTATATTTTCTGAATTCAAAAACTAATTTGTTATTGGTCAAACATGATTGATGGGACTAAATATCCTCTTGTGGAGGGTTATTTTTTTTCACATAATTGTCAGACATTTAAATTAATTTTAAAAAGAATGAAAAATAAATTATTTGATTCCCTCAATTGTGATTTTGTCATTATTGTCATTAATCCCTAGTCTCTAACAACACTGCAGTCCAAGTTCTGGAAAACCAAGAACTAACATTGTAGTCGAAGCTCTAGCAGACCAAGACATCACCTTATCCCTCACTACGCCACTTCCTCACATCCTCACCACCTCGCCACCTGCTCACACCACCACCACATCCCCATCATCGTGGACAATGCTAAGACATTATGCTAAATATCCAAGTTAAGACTAAATATTGAAGAGACCAATTTTATTSACAATGATATATGAAGATATAATTAAATTTTACACCACTTAATTCAAATCAGTTGGTTCCTAAATATATATATTTAATTTTCCATGACACCATATCTTCAAAGTAGAGATTCAGGCATGGAGATTYTCTAGATGAATGCTAATGTTTAAGGTTTTTCACTCATGTTGTGCACGTAACCCTCCAACTGCAACCTTTATTCAAACAATTCATCACAAACATTCAAACAGATGACCTCGCTCTTGAAAGTAGGATATTGGTGTTTGTCCTGGAGCATGAGTTTGCAGATGTTGCATGGTACCCTGCTTAGCAAAAGGTCATTTATAGAGTGGACAACCGAGTGCATGTTAATATGCCTAGGGATAGATTAAAAGACTTCATAGGTTTTCTCCCTACTTTGACATATTTTCTAGCTACTACCAAGGCAACAAGTAAGAGAATCCAAAATGGATACTCACGAAGATTGATATACATGTAGATATCAAAATCACCTCTAGTTGAGATATTCAAATTAAAATTTCTCTATTTCTCTTTGAATTTGCAAAGGAGGTTGAAAAAGTACACATACAAAAATCAAATCAAAAGTATTACCTTACCAAGGACACACTGGAGTTTATGTCCTTTGTCACCATAGATGTAAGAATTGAATCAAGAGCATTACGACAAATCGAAGTTCCTACGGGATGAAATCTACGATTTATAGTGGACATTCTCTCCTTACTTTTAGAAAAATACACTTGAAATCATAGGAATGAAAATATAGTTTTGTTACTGCATATTAATATTGTGTGTGTTTTGACCGGCATGAAACCCTAGAGCTCTGCAACGCAACATACGCGATTGCTAAACACACTGACACATTGTCCCAGGACAACGGACTAAGCTCTATGGGTGAAGGCTTCACAAGATAACTGAGAAGCCCGAATGAGTCTGGAAGAGGGGGGGGAACCCCCCTTGTACAACGATGTCACTGCCAATGACAGGAATGGAACCCATGCCAAAAGACCTCCATTTGAGCCGCTTCCGCACCTGCAAGATCAGCTTTTCACCCAGGAACAGGGGCTCAGGAAAGAAATGGACGTAGAACCCAGTACGTCTCATCCAAAAGCTTCTCGAGGATGGGAACCAGGCAAGTACATACCAAAAATGGAAAAACCCCCTCATTATTACATCAAATCAACATGGGTAGGGGAGCACACTCAGTTTATGATGGATCATGCTCTAATCGGCAAATTTTTAGGTCTATGGCCCACTGAACACGGCCTCACATGCTGGATCAAGGACTGGTGGAACCCCAAAGGAGACTATGAAGTTCAGCTCAACTCCAAGGGTTTCTTCACAATAATCCTATACAACCTCGAATACAAGGACATAATCTTTGACAATGGAACGTATTTCTATAACTTGGTGAGATTGTTTTTGCGATTTTGGACAGACAGATTCAACCCAGAGAAAGAGGACTTTACAAGAGCGCTAGTATGGATTCGTTTGTACTCACTGCCCCAAGAATTATGGCTGGAAGAAATACTCATGGGTATCGGGAACACAGTGGGGCACTATGTAAAGGCATCAGAGGCTACAAAGATGAGGAAGTACACCTCATATGCCTACATCTGCATATATATGGACATCTCAAAGGCTCTGCCAGGATCAATTACTCTAGAATATCAGGACGACGACTGGAACCAAACAATCGCTTACAAACACATCCCCTTTCACTGCAGGAAGTGCCACAAGCATGGACACCTCTTTAGAGACTTCCCTCTGAACGCTCCAAGCACCAAGGCTAGCGATAGTAATAAAAAGGACGGCTTCACCAATGTCACAGGTAGGCGAAAAAATCCACCAAGAAAACAAAACCAGAGCACGACCCCAAAGGTTTCAACCAAAAATTCTTATGACGTTCTGAGTTAGTTGCCAGAAGAGGAGGAAATACAAAACCCTCATCAAGCAAAAATCCAAGCGAAGGGTAAAGGCCCAGAGGAACCCAACGTGACTCAAGCCAAAGAAACAACCCAAGCAGCTCAAATAGGTATAGACAGAGACACCACCATGCAGATGGACGAAACGAATCTGGAGGACATAGATCTAGAAAAGATGGAGGAAGCTCTTAACCAAAAATCCATGCAACACATCTCTGTGGACCAACTCCGTAAAGTCCATAAAGTTTTCAAAAACTCCATGACAGGATCTATGGCAAGGTTGGGCATAACTGTAGACCCAGGAACAGAATCTAAGAGGGCAACCAAGGAAAACAAAAGAAGGGGACACAAAATACCTCACCATCTTATCAAAGAAGCAGGGAACTTGCTGATAAACTCAGGACAGAT
>SNQJ01S0046892.1:0-23392 GCA_010110895.2 Picea sitchensis
CATTGGATATAATTGAATGGTTTAAGTATAAGTTGGAAAAGTTTTTTTTAAATTGTACTTGATACTGATTCACCCCCCTCTCAGTATCAACACCGACTATTAGAATGATGCTCCAGAACGGATAGAAACAAAATTATTGCTAGAACGTTCGCCATTGGACCATTGGGACCATTCCATAATGGATGGAATTGTATTGATTGAGGCATTCATGCCTGTTGGAGGTGTCTGTTACGATGTTATCTATTTATCCCGTTGAATGTTACATCAAGGACACTTTCGTGAATTGTGATTATCTAAGCCCATAAAGAACTAATCTCTTTCGTGCAGTGCTTATTGTAACCTCACCATCAGTTATACTACCTTGATTATTTTTTCACCGACCCGAGATATCTGATCTCGAGTGTGTATATCAGGCGACCTTAGCGAAGTAGAGAAATCCGTCGAAAAAATCCTCATAGAACTCATGGCTAAGAAGGTCTTTTCCATAGGAGTACATGCCTCATCGACGAGAGGAGTGCAAGCATCCCCATTGACTGTACGTTGATATGGTCCCTCCCGAACTACGACATAGAAGACAAGAAAGAATCACAATGACTTGGCAAACGCAAATCTCATCCCATCAATCCTACCCAACTATATCCCACTTTGGATGGTGCGGTTAGTCGTGATAGCATCCCTAGGGACTTCAACTATACACTAATTACTATGTTCCTCCTGAAGGGGATATGCATAGTTGGACTGCATTTAGGACAAATTATGATGCTAAAGATCAGTGAATTCAACTTAGGATACTGCAATAACTATGGCATGCTCGCACCACACAAATACTTGACTAGAACAATGGGGAAGAAGTCGAAGATAATTCCCCAGCCATGGACCATGTACATCACAAGATCAGCCATTCTCAATGTAATGAAGATACCCCACTTCGGAAGACATCAAGAGGTTAATGTGTGTGTTAAACTCCCCCTGTCATGATACCATGGTGGTTACATGTGGTTGGATTGGCGCATCAGCGTAGATCCAATGTTGATCCATCAGATCATCAGATTAAGCATGCAAGGACCTAACCCTCGGGATTTTTACCCAGGGAAGGCAACAGATTGTACCCTGGCAGAACGCATAAAAGAAACCTACGACGATGTAGAGAAAGGGAAGTGGGGCTACAAGGTATCCTCAATCTAGAATGGCACAGTATGCCTAGCTTTCTAGTTGATCATTGGTAAGCTCATTAGGAAGAACCAACCAACCAGGGAAATGTGTCGAAGGGATGAAAATGAACTGGACGAGCTACCTCGTCAACCAGTTGGAGCAAGATTTTCATGAATCACAGGACCAGTGCTACGAGTTTCATTTTAGTTGATTGTTGATTCTCATTTCCTTCATTGCTTGGGAGATGCTGGAAGGAACGAGCTTCCCTGAAATTGAGTCGTCTAAACCTCTAGCCACGAAGTTCACTACGCTCTGGTATTCAAGCGACATGAAAAAACAATGGCAGTCAAACACGGTGTTCTACACCTATTATTTAAAGTTGAAGAGGGTCATTGAATATTTCCCTCACATGACGTTGAATACCCTTCACAGGTTCAGGCCAATTGTGAAGTTCCATGAAGATAGACATTTCATTTATATCAATGCACACGGAGACGAACATAAAGAAGAGCTCCAGTCCTATTACAAAATCACAGAGGAGGACATGGAAGAATTAAACAAGGAATGGCCTGCAGAGTTCCTTGTACCGGTCGAACAGAAAAAACTCTCTAACCCTGGCCTCATCGGAATCCATATGGTCACTCGCGAATAATATGATGCACCCAGCAGCAATAGTAAGAAAAAGAAGGAAGAGGTACAAGAACTGAACAACACATCAAAGGAAACTACACTAGATTCACCTGAAGGAGGATGAGATGATGAAGTAGACAAAGAAGAGGATGAAGGGAAAGAAAACAAAAAGGAACATGGTAAAGTAACATTGCTTAAGGATCCCATCACAAACGCTGAGACATCCAAGAAAAGAAAGGGTTCCCCAAAGAAACCTTCATCGAGAAAGAAGTCAAAAGACAATAAACTTCCATTTTAGACTGTGCTCATGGTAGATGATATTAACCTCATCATCGCCGCTATGTCACATACCTCCGAGAAAATTTTGCAGCGAAGTGAATCCAAACAGGAGACAATGTTTGACAGGATTGAGGTGGAGCTCAAAGGGGTACATCAGGCTCTTTATTCGAGTCACGTAGTGTCTACTGCACCATTGTCAACAGGGGACATATAAGTAGGAGATGAGCCTATCCAGCTACGCATATTAATAGACTCGACCGAGGCTCACCTTCATCGGGTCTAGCAAGAAAAGGAATAGGCCACAGAGGCATTAAAGAAAGAAAAAGAGGAAGCCCTAGAACAACATTGGGTTGCGCAGCAAGAGAGAGATGACCTCCAGAAAATTTTTACAGAGGATAAAGCACAGATATAGAAGGAAAAATAATAGTTTCTCATAGAGCAGATGGGAGTCAAGGAAGCAGTCACTAGAGCGCTTTGCTCTGTTCCAGGCCTCGCACAAATAGAAGAAGACACAATGGAGGGTCAAGTAGAGAAGTTTTTTGAAGCTATTCAGTAGCTTCAAGCAAGATTGGTAGAACTAGAACTATAAGCCATGCCAAGCACTCTGTAGGAAGTGCACGATCAGAGAGAAGAAACTGCTCGGAGCGTAGTAGAAAGAATCAAGGTGTTGGCCTTAGAATGCAATAAATTAAGCAGTCGAAGTGTGTAGACCTATGAGCTCTTTGTAGAGGACCCAGAACTAACGATATTGGAATCACAACTCCATGAGTAAAAGCAACAAGTAGAGACAATACAATCACAGTTGAAGCCACTCTCGGTAGTCGAGAGGATGAAAAGGTCCCAGGAACAACGCATCGTTCAGAAATAGGTCCATGTTATCTAGAATAAAGTCATGGAAGTGACTAAGAGGCTACAACCAGTGCAAGATGAAGCCTGCACACTTGTTGAGGAGATTGAGGGACAAGGTGCACAGCTAGAACAAGAAGTCACCTTGGTGGAACAACGATTGGAAGGACCAGTGATCAAGAAAGTTATTCAAGAGTTTGTCGAGCAGGAGGCTCTAGTGAAGCAGAAAGTCGAAGCATCTCGAACCAAGCTCACGGCCTTTGAAGAAGAGTTGCCCAGATCAGAGTGAATTGGAATGCATCATAGGTGAGTGTTGGGGACCTGTTAGTCCTCGACCAAGTTTTGGAGAACCTTGGTGATGTTTGATCATTTTTGGACTTCATCAGGCTGGTCGAAGACTAAGCGCTAGGTGAAGCAGAGATCACGGGATCTCGCCCTCTTTTGTGGGATTTTTGGGTTTAGGGTTTATGTAACAGGTATGGGATGTCAGCCCATGGGTTTACCCATGTTTAGGCCCCATTTGTAATGTATAAATAGATATCTAGGCGATGTAAGATATTAGTAGAGAGACCTAGTAGAATTGGCTTAGTGCAGAGCTAGAGGCTTTGTGCATACTATTAAGACTTGTAGAGATAAGTGTAAGTTATTGTAGGAAGCTTGTGTGTAGGCTATGTAAGAAGGCTTTGTGTTGTGACCTGACTTGGGGAATGAGGATATGGCAAGGTGTGCACAGATATTCTCTCCTCTGTGGAGTTGTCTTTGTGGTTATGTGCATTGAAAGTGTTAGCACATATTCTTGAAAGGGGGAAACTTCTCTCTGGATTCAGGTCCTTGGTGAGAAATAGATGAAATGGGGCTTAAGACAAATTGAATGAAGTTATCCAAGGTCGCAGTCATGCGCACCCAAGCACAACATGCATAAAACATCTATTTTCGGGTTAAAAATCAAGCAGGTGGGCATTTTTGCTTTTTAGCGGCGAAAATCCATCGATGGAGCAGATCAATAGTCATCGGGTAAGATAGATCCATGGAGTTGCATGAGGTGTAGCGCATGGGTCATCCCTTAGGTTCAAATTCAAGAATTGATCATGGTCGTCCGATCCAGTCGGGACACATGGCGCCTGATTAAGTCTGGTCACCATTGCAGCTATCGTGACTTTGAAAGACAGGTAGTTGCTCCTCCACTACATCTGGAATTGCAGAAACGCAAAATTATTATTCATTTTGGCATTTCAGCTACCAGGACTTTGAAATACATGGGGTCTCTCCTCCACTGCATCTGGAATCGTTGAAACGTGAAATGATTAGTCGTTTCATCATTTCGGCTACCAAGACTTTGAAAGATAGGGGGTCGCTCCTCCACTACATCTGGAATCACCGAAATGTGAAATGCGAAAAGCACCTTTGAAGATAGGTGCAGGGTCATGGCCCATGCTCACTTGGGGTGATAGAAAGAGTTGCGCAAAGGGATAAAGCACCTCGTTTAGTTGTAGGAGGCATCACCACGTTCTCTAGGTGCCAATTCAACTCGGCCTCGATCCTGATCCCTGCTAGAGGTAAATAAAGGCAGGAGGAGGTGGTTGAAACCTCTCCTCACTCCTTAAATGTAAGGCATGGAGGTTCTGGCAGGAGGTCTACCCAAGATCATCCTGTGTGCATATTTTCCTAAAGAATCCATGTCGATCTCATGTCCTCGTTTGATCACAGGAGCCTACACATGCTAATTTGGACTTTAATGTCTCATCTACCCTCCTGCTGCTAAGGTGGCAAGCTGATTTGTGTATATATACTCAGTTTTGTATTTTTGTGAGCATGGGTGGTAAAGAAGAGCTCATGATTGTAATGTTTTAATGAAGCACTGGTTTTCCTAGCTATGTATCTACATATGGAATTTTCTTGTTCAATGTAAGGTAGCTCTCTTTTTCATCTGGTTTCGATCTAATACTAAAAGGGTTCATGATTGATTGATTCACATGAATCGTCGTGACTGTGTTATGATAAAGGATTTATTATAAGACTGTTATGTTCTTTTAGTGTTTCTTCTTTCAAATATAAGTGGTTCTTGTGTTCAAAGTTTTTTTCTACAGGCTGTTAGAAGCTCGATGCCTATAGAAGGCCTTTGCATTTCCTCACAGAATTCTTCCTCCTACTCACCCTTATTACAACTTATTGTCTGAAGTTGAACCAAGACCTCATCTTCTTGTGCATGCCTAGCCTAGTTTCTGAGTTAGAACGATATTGTTTTGAGTTTACTCCCATTCATAACCCTTTATCAATAATAGTGACATAAACTGATGGGCATCAAGCTCACTCTTGCTGCAATCTAGGAGTGACTTCTTACACCAACATTTCTGGCACCGTTGTCAAGGATGAAGTTGAAAATTTTTCCTGGGATCGAACGACATCGAGCCTTTGATTCTGAAGGTGCATCAAGCATCAGAGCCCTACAACATTTCTATTGTGCACTTGGTGACTCCATTGTGACGACTCCACTGTGGAGAACCTGCTATTTTATTTGTGTCTTCTTGTAGAAGGAAAATCTCCTTGCGGATTTGTAGATATCCTTTTGAGAGCTAGACTCTTAACTCTTAAAACAAAAGATGCTTATCGTGGACACTGACTTCCTTTTAGATCTAGATAAACTAATGTGTGAGGAGGAAGGAGAAAAGAAGTACATTTTACCGGTGTTTTTCCCTGCACAATCCGAGTTGAGCTCCAATATTGAACTCCTCATTAAGCCCGATAGACAAACAAAATTACAACCACTTCCTACTCTACTGAGATTATCTTGAAATAGATCGATCTATTAGAGACAAATTCATGTGAGGTCAAACATAGATTTGAAAGAAACAGGCCAAGCATATTATATTAAAGAGAACAACAACAAAGAATGCTTACCGCCATAGATGTGAGTGTAGCAGCTTCATCAAGCTTTCCTCAACCAAACCCTTGCTCAAACAGTCCACACACTGAATGTTGATGCTCCATGTTGTAACAGATTTTGGAAATTTCGCTACTCAGTATTTTCATCCCAAATGTGTCTGAGGATCACATCTTATTTCCAAATTATCTATAACTTGCATCAGATTTGCTGAAGGACTTGTAGGGCCTTTTGGGAAGAAAGTTTGTGTTCTGAGGTCTCTCACTGTAAGTATGACATATCTATTTTAAATGTGGCACAATACACTTGCAATATGCAGATGATTCTAATATGTCATTCTTTCCACAAAGGCAAACAATGGTGTAGAATTTATTTCTACCTGTTTCAACCACAAAGATTTGAATGAGGAAAGGCTCATGAGTACTTCATCCAGTTGTTTTTGGAATCTTTGAACTTTGCCTCCGCTACCTCTTGAGCTTTGGCCAAGTGTCCTTTCCTGTTGGAGGATCTATTTATGTTGGTAGTAGAGGATTTTATTTCAGAGCATTTGAACCTGTTAAACAAACAAAAAGGAAATTTACAATATCAAGAAATGCCAATAAATTTTTTTTAAAGCAAGGCAGGGATTTGGATCTTCACTATCTGTACAAGGAATTAAGTGGGCGTGGTAGGATGAAAATGGTTATTTAAGAAAGAAAATGGAAGGAGATAGCCTCGACACTTGACTTTCCTCCAACAACAACAAGTGCTTCATTTGTTTTACGCAAGTTCTACAATAGTTTTCTTCACCACTATGAGCAAGTATATCTATTTGGAGTTAAAGGAAACCTGGTTCCACTTCCAGCTCCCCCAACAAATCCATGTCCAGATGCTCATTTCTTAGATGTTGAGCATATGCAATCAGCTTCTGAAGATCCTGAACCGGAGAAGAGGAAGCAAAAAATAGATTCTTCTCAAGTACTGGGAGTGGGCCTTGCATCATCAATTGGGAGCAGTGTGTTAGGGTCTATTGATGGTAAATTTGAGCATAGTTATCTTATTACTGTGACGGTTGGTACAAGGAAAATGAAAGGTCGGTTGTACCATATACCTCCTACTGGTGCCAAACCACACGGTGCATCTATATCAACCTTTATGAATAGCATCATAACTGGCGCTAAAGCATTACAAATTGAGAATCAAAATCGGTCGTCGACGTAAGAGAAAATAAATGTCAAGGAAGGATCCAAACGCACCAAGGAAAAACAGAAGCAACTATACCTTTTTCTTTGTCGAACAACAAGCCAAGTTGAAATCAACTGAACCTGATAAGAACAGAGAAATCAACAAGATGATTGGTGATTTGTGGAATTAGCTTCCAGAAGACAAGAAATCACCTTATCAAGAAAGAGGCCTACAGGATAAGAAGTGCTATAAAAGATAAATGCATGAATAGGGACAGAGATTGATTGGTATCCGGGAAAAAAATGTGATACACAAATTTATGAAAAAAGGAGCCAAAAATGCAAAACCCATGACAAAAAACAGAACGATGTGAAATCTTCTTCAGTCCACCATGAGTTCCAGAAGATGAAAAAGAACTTGATGAAGAAACTGCTGAGAACCTTTAGTATCTGATGGAGCGGGACTATGCAGTGGTTCCAAATGCCATGTCATGGTTTACTGGAGAGGCTTGTCAACTGGATGACTTGGAGGATGCGGACGAGGATGAAGAAGATGAATTCCATGAAAGGCAGCATTGTTTAAAGACGTGGACCAACTAGAGAGAAACCGCCTGAGTGCAAACAACAAATAAATCACCAAATACATTACAACACATGCCACATGCACGAAACACCACGAAGAGCACCAATCTCACCATTTCGGGATTTTGACCATCGTTTTGACATTATGCTACTTCCTCCAAATATCCGAAAGCCGAATTCATGGTTCCATCATTACACCAATGGGTAGGGTTCCGTTTGTTAATATTTTGATTATATTAACCAATTTCGGACATGGTCTTTGGATGGCATCAAATCGCAGAGCCTGTAATAGAACTGGATAATCTCTCGCCTTTGGAATCCCAATCTTGGAAAAAACTCATTTAACCGTAAAAATGAGCATCGGTCATATCCTTGGCATTCGTTTTGGCTCCAACACGAGAACTTGCAAAACAGGTTGATAAAGAATCTGCTCCAGAATGTTATGGGGGTTTACCTATAATGAGCCAAATCAATCTTCTTGGAAAAGGTTTCGATATTGTTGTCGGAAAACCTGGTTGCATTTTTTTATATAATCAATCGAGGTGCACCAGTCTTGTCAGAAGTACAATTTATTGTTTTGGATGAGGTTGACCAGATACCAGATGAAGACGTTGCCGAAAAAACGTCAGAGTATGTTTTTTCTGCTACAATGCCTGTCTGGGCGCAGATGCTTTCTAGGAAATAATTAAATGTATCGTTTTAAATCAAACAAAGTGAGATGCTAATAGTCTGTCAATGGCACTGGGTCGGGTCCTTTCCTGTGAATTTTTGCATGGTGATATTTCACTGAATCAACGAGAGAAGACTCTTGTTGGATTTCGTGAAGGGGCGCTTTAACGCATTGATTGCTACTGATGTAGCTATCCGTGGTCTTCATATTCCTAATATTGATCCGGTTATTCATTATGAACTCCCGACAACTTTAGAGATTTTTTTGCATGGAGGCGAATCAAATACATACACTGTTATAAAGAGTTCGGAAATTAGGATTTTGTTTGTGCTTTAAAAATTAGTTCAGATTACTGTTATGATTAGTTAAAGATGGTTGAAGTTAGTTCATTTTCTGTTAGGTATCCTATGACGTAGATTCAACCTCCTTGAGAGAGGGAATTTATATAGAGGTTCATCCATTTTAATGAGAGGGGCCAGGGGGAAAACCTCTTTTGGAGAGAGCTCCTTTTGAATGCAGAGTTATTTTGAAAGACCAGAATGGAGTAATACATAAGTGACATGTTTACTTGATACTGTGAGATTCATCACGGTCAATTCTTTCAGTATGTTCTCTTTTTTGTGATATTATCTATCTGTTCCTTTATCGACTGAGTTAAAATCTGTTTGGAATTCATTTTACATGCTCCTTACACACAGTTGATAAGTGTTTTGTTTCGATGGTGACTGGTCAGAATTCACCCCAGATAAGTGCTTTGCATCTAGTTATCAGCCTTTAGTTTTTTCCTCTAAAGTTGTAGTGAAAATTCATCCTTGATAGATGCTTTCACTGTGATGGCCTTTTCCTTTTCTTTTTCTGCTACTATATCATGATTATCAATTGCTGAAAGATAGACTTACTTTGCCTCATTTTCCGCAAGTAATACGATCACTGCTATGATCTCTTTTCTTTGGTTTTCACTTGACTCCATCGCCCAATAGGTCTTTTCAAATCCATGCAACCCCCAACCTTATTAAAAATATTCTCTGATAAGAAATCTGGCCTCCTTACTGTGATTATTGAATGTTCCTGAGTAGAGAGCCCTTGGCCATTGAGAGAACTCTCTCTGAGTGTATTAGGTCATAAGTACACTCAAAATCAATTTTTAGGGATTGGCTTGCTGCAACCCAAGTCAAGTTTCGAACAACAAATAAATTTTTATTTTAAAAATGTGTTAAGGCTTGGCTCTATTATAGCCTAGAGTCAACTCTTGCGACAACACTCCAAAAGACACCTTCTTCATGAGATCATAGGTTGGATGCTTCACAATACTTTTTCCCTCTTTTTCCCCATGAGAAGGCCTGTTTAAATAGGCTCGGAGAGGCCCAACTACTTGAGATATCTTTGGGGTAAGTTGAGGATTTTCCTCCTCTAGTTATGGATCTACCCTAAGATCATGGCTTGACCAAGGATTCGAATCCAACTACCTTCAGATATTGAGGGGATATTTCCCTCATTCTTCTCAACAAACCAATTTTCACCTAGAATAGGTAGCGCTCCCCCAAAAGGGGCATCAAAGAATTATAGCGCTCCCCAAGAGAATGAAAGAAAGTTCTGGTGTTATAACGCTCCCCCAGAAGGGTGAACAGAGCATTATAACACTCCCTGACAATGTATAGGGGAGCGCTCCTCCCTGAAACTCAATTTTTAGTGGTCCTTCCAATAGAAAGAGACTTGAATTTCTAGTAGATTGATTCCTCCTCTTCACAACTAAGCTTTGAGGTGTCCTAAGTGTCCCTGTCATGTTGTTGGAGGCATGACATAGGTAAGAAGGAAGTATGATGTTAGCAACACTTATACACTTGCGGTCAAGATGCGACACTTGCAACACTTGAAATGACGACACTTGCGACACTTGCGAAATGGGTAATTTTGAGGTGTAACAGATTGGCCCCCAAAGTATGAAGTTAGAAGACGAGAACTGATAACTGAAATACTTTGCAGACTTTCAAGCAAGGGTACAGGCTCAGAGAACTTGACAGAAGCTTCACACAACCATCAAACAAATGTTAAGACTTGTTTCAAACCCAAGGCAAACATACCTATGCTTGAGCGATAGAGACTTACAATATATGGCTGCCATAAAATACACTGGGGATCCATAATTATATTGACAACAAGGTATAGCCACTGAATATACACTGTGGATCTATACTCCCATGACCTGAATTGATCGTAGCCACGAAGAATACACAGTGGATCTACAAGATGACAAGACATAGCCACGACCAATACAAAGTGGATCTATGTGACAGTATATGTGGCATTGTTCAAAAGAAACTCCTTCGCAACCTGGGCAAAGTACATATCAGAGTGATCACTCAACCCAGGGTCTTCTTACCGATCCCGATGTAGTATGAATATAACCATGTGAATAGATGTCCTGATGTCGAACATGGTAGAAACCACTTGATTACTGGTCAATGATGTAAACTGTTAACAAGTGCAAGGGAGATCACCATTGAGGTCAATGATTCCCAAGATACTTCTAGTACATTCCAACAAATGTGAATGGATGAGCTAAAATCGAACATCTGTGGAATCATTCGATCAGAGGTCAATGATGTAAACCCACTTTCAAATGTGAGGAGGCCTACCATTGAGGCATGCAGGTCCGAAAGTACTAATTGGTTTCTAAGTCTAGTTCCTGGATAATGTGTTGAAGTTGACAGGAATAGACTCATCGAAGGAGGGCCTTGATGTATCCCCCATCAACGACACGAAACAGACACAAAGATGTAATTGGTAGATCAAATGAACATGGATTGACACAGGTATTGATACAAGATATTTGTGATGGCTGACTCTCAAGGCGGATACTTCCCTTGAACATTGAGGCACAACAACAGAAACATGACATGGACCAAAACACGATGATCCAGTGGATACTGTGATTTTTGTCGGGTGACCCAAAGGAGTAAGAAAAACTCAGAGGATTGGTTTAGTGTAGAGGTTCAGTAGATTAAGATGTGTGCAAAGACAAAGTGTCATGTTCAAGGGCGACTCTAAGAGTTACTGGTAATGTTCTCAAAAATTGCTTGGCTTGCTTCTTTCAATTTTTTCCCCCATCCAGATAGACGAGTACCTCTTTTTAATTTAACTAGCTCGAGGAGGTTAACACCTGCTCGATATAACTCACCTTTGGTAAGTTCCTCTTCCTTCATTTAACGAACTGGAAGAAGTAAGGGTTCAGTCCCGTATGGGTCTGTCGATGTTTGTTTAATGAGTCCAAAGATAGAAAACTCAAAGGTTTTTCATGATTATAGAGTCTGGAAAAACACTTTAAAGAGAACCCTCTCAGTTCATTTTTCATAAAGTAGTTTGATGATACCGAAAAAGAGATAAAATATCACTCAACAGATGTTTTCTTAAAATACTTTAACGAGCGTGAAGAGAACAAGGTCGCTCGACAATATTTTCATGTTTAGAGAGTCTGAAAAAAACTTAAAGATGACTCCAATGTTGTCCTTTTTTGTAATGTTAGTCTCGCGAGGCTGAAAAAGAGATAAATTATCACTCGAAAGATGCCCTTTCAAACCTTTTAATGAGTGGGAAAGGAACTAATATCACTCGACAATCTTTTCATGTTTAGAGAGTCTGAAAAGAGCTTAAAGGAGATTCCAGGGGGTTCCTTTTTCGTGTATCCATACAGGTTCAAAAAAGAGATAAAAGTCTACCCGGATGCATTCTCATGTATTTATGATCATGAGAAAGAACAAAGACTAAGCTCGGTATGCCCCCAGCTTGACAACTAGTGGCTTAACTCTAGAATGATCATCAAAGGCTGGAGACATGCCCTCCAAGCTTCAATTCATTCACCGACTTTGAGGTTGACACCAATTTCTCTACTAGATGAGAAAAAGGAGAAGGGTGGATGAAAAGAAGGTTCAAGAGAGATGACTATTTCATTTTTTAACGAGCTTTACATAGGAAAAGAACTATACTTAGGGTTCCAGGTTCGATCCCCAGATTGTTGTTTCATTTTTTAATGAGCTTGCTACAAAGAGGAAAACTATGCTCAAGGCCTCCATTTCATTTTTTAACGATATTGCCACAGAGAAGAGAAACTATGCTCATGGTTTCATCTAGATCATGGCTTCCAAGAGGATAATGCTCTGGAAGGGTACCATGTCCAGGGACAAAACTTGGTCATGGCCTCCAGGAGATATTTGTTGGATGGAAGATAATCACTCGGGAAGGAACACATGTCAAGGGTCGCGATAAGGGTAAAGAGATCAGGCTCCAATAACCCTACCGAAGAAATCACTATGTCCACTACCGGATCCAAATCATTGGAATTTGAAATCATGGGAGATGATATAAAATCGACATCAGGAGGGGAGATAGGTTGTATATATACTCGAGTTTATTCATGAGGGGGAAGAAGAGAGGATCGATGATGGTTATTATCTTGAGGTAACTTGTCAATGTGAAGCATTTCTAGAATAGATTCATCAAAAGGAAAAATTGGGGAAATGCAGTTGATTGTAGATGATAAGGAACTCAACCATGATTGCATCGAGGAACTGTCGGGTACCAATAGATTTTGTTCATCTGACAAGGGAGAAGAAGATTGGATAGAAACATATAATGGTTCAGCTGGACTAAGTGGCACGGTGTCACCTAGAGCATCGCGTTCCAATGGACGAGGTACAATCGAAGGGTCAAATGATTCCAAAGATTGATAAGACATGGTCAAAATCATATTGGCAGTGGAAATATGATGTGTAGTCGGTGTGTGTACTGTTTGAGCAAGGGTTCAGACGAGGAAATCTTGATGAAGATACTACACTCACATCTATGGTGGTAATCATTATTTGTTGTTGTTCTCTATAATATAATATGCTTGGCCTGTTTCTTTCAAATCTGTGTTTGATATCACATGAATTTGTCTCTAATATATAGATCTATTTCAATATAATCTTAGTAGAGTAAGAAGTGGTTGTACTTTTGTTTGTCTATAGGGCTTAACGAGGAGTTCAGGATTGGAGCTCAACTCGGATTATGTAGGGACAAACACCAGTAAAAGGTACTTATTTTCTCCTTCCTCCTCACACATTAGTTTATCTAGATCTAAAAGGAAGTCAGTCTCCATGATAAGTATATTATGTCTTAAGAGTTAAGATTCTAGCTCTCAAGAGGAGATCTTCCAGTCCGCAGGGAGATTTTCCTTCAACAGAAATTGGTGACACTTGCGACACTTGTGAAGTGAGTGATTTTGAGATGTAACACTTCTAGAGGTAGACACACACAGTCCCATCCATAGCTACCTCTAGCTACACCTGAATTTGATCCGGAGGTGATTGTCAGAAAAGGAAAGGCCTCTGAAGGAGAAACTTCCACCGTTGAACCAGGTAATTTGCCATCTCCTTCTGTAGAAACTCCATTTTCTTCTTCTCATCTTCCTAGCAGACCTTTTTCTGAAGTTTCCCATTTCCTGAATTTTGGAAGTGTTCATGGTGAGTTTCCCCTCATGGTCTGGGATTGGAGGGAGAAATCCTTATCACTCCCCTCTCCCCTGAAGCTGTACCTTGGCGTAAACCCAGGACCACAGAAGATTTCCCCACTGCTAGATTTACCACCCCTCCTCTTATTACTATTGTTGATACTGCAAAGAGAGAAGCATCTGCTGACTCAAGCCCCTTAGCCTTCTCTCTGAATCCCCCATTGTTCCCCCTTCCACCTGGAAGATCATTTCTAGTATCCCCTGTTCGATCTCCTTCTCCTCCGAGTTCTCCTCCACCTAATATTTTTATGGCAGGAGAAAATCCCCCCATGACTAGAATGGAGGATATAATAGCTACTAGGTATGCTCCCCTTTTGTTACCTCAACCTCTCAATTCCCTTCCAGTATATGGCTACCTTAAGAATCTTCCCAAGTTTACAAGCGAAGGGGATATAGCTGCAAAAGAACACCTTGAAGACTTTTACAATTTTACAAATGATCATGTTATCATGCATGTAGACGTATGGATAAGGATTTTCATCCATAGCCTTGAAGGCGAGGCTAGAAAATGGTTTAGGTCCCTGCCTCCTGGATCTATTGATAGGATTGAGGCTTTGGATAATGCCTTTTTGAGACAGTGGGGAGACAAAAAAGACTTCATGTATTACATGACAGAGTTTGGGTCTTTGAAGAGAAAGGAAGGAGAGTCTGTCTCTGACTTCTCCAAGAGATTCAATAACATGTACAATAAGATCCCTACTGAGATAAATCCCTTAGAAGCCTCTGCTAAAATAACTTATGCTAGTGCTTTTGATCCCGATTTCTGCCTCCTATTGAGGGAAAGGAGAGCAACTACTCTCGCTCACATGCAGGATGCAGCCATGGAAGTAGAATATAACATATTGGTTGTTGACCTACTCGGGAATAAGGTCGATAGAGACATATACAGGAAGAGACTTGAAGCCTCCCCATCCAATTCCTTTCCCCTTCCCCTTCAAATGGATGAGGTAACTATAGTGCTAAAATCACTTTCAGATAGAATGGAAAAGTGGGAGTTAGATGGGAAGCCCATGTACAAAAATCCCCAAAATACTGATAACAGAGGCTTCAGGAGGCCTAGTAACTATGTGCCACAGGCTTTGCCAAGGGAACAAAGGAGAAAAGACAGAGATGATCAGAGGATTCAAACCCCTCTCCAAAATAACCTATTTTCTCATGAGGAAGGAGAGGAGATAGATGAGCTTGACCCTGAAATTCACTGTATTGAAGACAGTTCCCCTTTTCCCCATTTGACTCAATCTGCATATGAAGAATCTCTTATGAACATTCAAATCCATGAGTTGAGTAAAGGGGAAAAGGCCAACAACACTCCTAACAGATACCATCTTAGGTCAAATAAGAAAGAAAGGAATTTTGATATGCATGATCAACCCCTCATAGTGGAAAGACCTGCTAAACCTGCAACAATCACTACTAAAGAAAATAAAACTTAGAATACTTCACCAACGGCCAAAGAACCTATCTTTGAGGTAAGTGAAGCTCCTAAGCCTCTTTCCTCCTTTAGTTTTGAGCACGGAATTCAAAAGATTAGAATTCTCATACCCCTGTCAGAACTAGTTAAAAATGAAGATTTCAAAAGGTCCCTCTCCAAACTGCTACAATCTGAGTCCCCCCAGCCTTCCACACATTCAGTAAATATTCAAGATGAAAATCTAGCAGTTGTACTAGGTCCCATGGTAGAAGACAAAGATGATTCATCCCCTCCCTTCTACACATCCCCGAACATACATGATAAGGTGCTACATAATTGCCTCATGGATTCAGGAGCTTCCCACAACCTTATGCCCAAAATAGTCATGGAAGAATTGGGACTGGAAGTGACAAAGCATTATCACGATTTGTACTCTTTTGATTCAAGGAGGGTGAAATTCCTCGGAGTCATCTAAGATTTGGTGGTCTCTTTATTTCAGCTGCCAATGAAGAGTGTGGTCATGGACATTGTAGTAGCTAATGTTCCCCTCAAGTTCGACATGTTGTTGTCAAGATCTTGGATTAAAAAACTTGGAGGAACATTATAGATGGATCTCACATATGCCACCATTCTAGTCTCTAGAGGGGAACACAAGAGGTTGTATAGAGAATCTTAGCTAGCCTACATTGTTAGTGATGAAGAAGACCCCACCAATCATCCTATATTTGCACTTGACACTGATTTGGGGTCTACTTTATTACAACTCATTGATACTCCTGAAGCCCCTTTTCAAATCAGAAAGAAACCCATATTTAATCATGAGATACCTCCTCCAACCACCTCTGTTTGGAAGATGTTCTTTGACAAAGCTTCTTCTAGTGAAGGTGCTGACGCTGAGTGGTTTTTCTGTCACCTTGTCAGGAAACCATATCCCTATCATACAAGCTAGAATTTGAAGCTACCAATAATATGGCTAAATATGAAGCTCTTGTTCTAGGTTTAATGGTTGCAAAAAAAATGGGAATTGAGGAGGTAGCAGTGTTCGAAGATGCTGAGTTGATAATCCAGCAAGTCAGAAATTCTTATCGGGCTAAGAATCCTCGGCTCAGGAGTTACAAAAATGAGGTGTGGGACCTGATTGATAATTTCTTCTCAGCTTTCAACATTTCTTTTATTCCAAGAGAGGAAAATACTTTGGCCGATTCCTTAGTTGCCTCAGCTAGTCTGTTCAGGATCCCTCTACTGCCTAAGATCAAATATGATGTTGAGATAAGATATAGGCCATTTGTTCCGGACACTATCAAGCATTGGAAGGTATTCAAAGATGATCTTGAAATCAAAAAAAAACTTTAGTCTGTCAATGATTTTTCTGCATTGCACATTGATCAGGCCTTGATCTCAAAAGTCACCCTCACCCCGAGATATTTTTAAATAAAATTGCTAATCAACATATTATTCATTTGCCTAGCAATCACATTTTGAAGGGACTAATCCCTTTAGAAAGATTGTTCGATGGAAATGATGTGGCAGTAAAGGGTAGGTTTTCAAATGGAGATGTTCATACAATGGAGTGAAAAATCAGCACACAAGAGGAGCCTAAGTTTGTCAAGTTGTCAAGTAGTTTGACCAAAGAATAGAGGGCCGAATATACCGAGTTATTAAGAGAATTTTTTGATGTGTTTGCATGGACCTGTGAAGACCTCAAGACATATGACACATCTGTCATTGAACATAATATCCCACTGAAGGAAGAGGCTAAGCCATTTAGGCAGAATCTAAGACAGATAAATCCCATGTTGTTTCTTGTCATGGAGAGAGAAGTGAAGAAGTTGTTAGATTCCCAAATCATTGTCCCCTTGATATATTCTGAGTGGGTAGCCAATTTGGTACCGGTGAGGAAGAAAAGTGGAGAAATTAGGCTCTATGTTGATTTCAGGAACCTGAATAGGAGCTCAAAGAAAGACAACCATCCCTTGCCCAACATGGAACACATATTGCAGAGGGTAATTGGTGCATCTAGGATATCCATGATTGATGGTTTTTCTGGCTATAATCAGATGTCAGTCATGCCTAAGGACAGAGAAAAAACAACCTTCACCACTCCTTGGGGCACATTTATGTATGTCAAAATTCCTTTTGGATTAATGAATGCAGGAGCAACATTTCAGCGAGCCATGGACATAGCCTTCATCGGGGAGAAAGATTAGTTTGTGGTGATCTATCTGGATGACATCACAGTATTCTCCAGGTTTGATAAAGAGCACCGCTGTCACTTGAGGAAAGTTTTATTGAAATGTCAGAGGTTTGGCCTTTCCTTAAATCTCAAGAAATATTTGTTTTCTATGAAGGAAGGGAAGTTGTTAGGCTATATAGTATCAGTAGAGGGAGTGAGAATTGATCCCAACAGGGTAGAGGCAATTTAGACCCTGTCACTTCCCAGGTCTAGAAAGGAAGTCCAGGCTTTTTTAGGGAAGATTAACTTTCTGAGGAGTTTCATCTCAAATTTTGCTGAGTTGGTGAAACACATCACAACCATGCTTAGAAAGGGAAATGAAGTAAAATAGACTACTGAACCCAGGGAATATTTTGTCCAAATAAAAAAGGCATTGACTGAGGCACCTGTGCTGATTAATCCTGATTATTCCAAGGATTTCCTAGTTTTTTCTTTTGGTTCTTTTGATACAGTAGCAGCAGTCTTATTGCAGAAAAATGAGGAAGGGTGAGAGCAACCCATTTCCTTCTTCAGTAAGAAATTAAGAGATGCAGAAATCAGGTATGATATCATGGAGAATAAGGCCTATGCCTTGGTGAAATATCTCAAAGCTTTCAGATTCTATGTCTTGCACTCAAGAGTGACTACATACATTCCTTCAGCCTCTGTGAAAGACATCCTTATACAGCTGACATAGATGGGAGAAGAGGTAAATGGATTGCCAAGATCCTTGAGTTTGACCTGGAGATAAAGCCCACAAAGTTGGTTAAAGGGCAGGGTTTATCCAAGTTACTGGATGAATCCAATTGCAAGGCCTTGGGGATTATCTTCATTAATGATTTCTCAGGAAACCGGCAAGCTGAGTCATCCAACAAAATCTCTTAGGGTGGCTTATCACTAGCAGAATGCACCTGGTACAGAGAAATTTTGTACTTTCTGCAAGAGTTGAAGCCTCCTAATGGAATGGGAAAAAGCAAGGCAAGAGCTTTAAATCTCAAGGCGATCAGATATTGCCTTACTAACCAAGTATTGTATTGGAGAGACCCTCTAGGGGTGTTTCCAAGGTGTCTGAACCCACAAGAAGCCCAAAACGTTATGTTTGATTTCCATAGCAACCTTTGTGGAGGGCACCATTTCTGGAAGACCACAGTGCACAAAATTCTTAGGGCTGGGTACTACTAGCCCACCTTATTCACTGATGTCTACAGAGAAGTCAGAGCTTGCATCAAATGCCAAAGGTTCTTAGGAAAGAAACAACTCCAATATCTGCCACTAAAGCTTGTAGTAGCTTTAGAACCCTTTCAACAGTGGGGGTTGGAATTCATTGGAGAAATTCATCCTCCTTCAAGTGGCTAGCACAGATGGATCCTGATTGCAATAGACTATTTCACCAACTGGATAGAAGTTGCCCCCACCAGGAGTGCTTCACACAAGGTAATTATCATCTTCCTAGAGGATATCATAGCCAGATTTGGCTGTCCCATCAAAATTTTCACTGATAATGCTGCTTCTTTCAAGTCTAAGCCTCTGGTTAAGTTCTGTGATCAGTTTGAGATTTCACTAATTCACTCCACACCCTATTATCCTCAAGGAAATGGACTAGAAGAATCTTCCAATAAAATTCTAATCAAACTCATTAAAAGATTATTGGAAGACAATAAGAGGGCCTGGGATTGAAAGCTCAAATTCTCTCTATGGGCCGATCAAGTGACAAAAAAGAATTCCCTGGGCACCTCACCTTTTCAACTTGTTTATGGGACGGGCACTGTGTTTCCCACTCAGCTCGCTTTACCTGTAGAAAAATTATTTCAAGATCATGAAGGAGAGCCAAACCATATGGTTAGAAGAATTCATCAAGTGGTGGAAGTGCAATATATTAGGGAGAAGGTAATGGGAATAGCTCATAGTCATCAGTAGAAGATCAAGCATGCCTTTGACAGGAAGGTCGGGATGGAGGAATTCGAGCTAGGAGATTTGGTACTTAAGTGGGATGCACCCAGGAAGGATAGGGGAAAACACAACAAATTTTATGCCCTCTGGATCAGGCCCTTCAAAATCTCTGATGTATTCTTAAATAACATGTACAGGTTGCAGGATTTGGAGGGTGAAGAAGTTTTTAACAACCCAGTAAATGGGTATTTCCTAAAGAAATGTTTTGTTTGAGCCTTAGATGGCTCCTATGTTTTTGTAAATATTGTTTTTATGTTTATTTTCATCTTAATAAATGACTCCATAGCCCAACATCAAGGCACTGGAACTGCAAAGAGTTCTTAGGGCCTCACAGGGAGGACTCTATCCCCCATGGAGCCTAATGTTAGCAAATATTCTTGTAAGGGGGAAAATTCTCTCTGGATTCGGGTCCTTGGTGAGAAATAGATGAAATGGGGCTTAAGACCCATCGAATGAAGTTATCCAAGGTCCCAGTCATGAGCACCCAAGTCCAGCATGCATAAAACCTCTATTTTTGGGTTAAAAATCAAGTAGGCAGGCATTTTTACTTTTTAGCAGTGAAGATCCATCGATGGAGTAGATCAACGGTCATAGGGTAAGCCAGATCCATGGAGTTGCATGAGGTTTAGCGCATGGGCTCATCCCTTAGAGACAAAGTCACAAAATGATCATGGTCATCCGATCTAGTCAGGACACATGGTGCATGATTAAGTTTGGTCACCATTTCAGCTACCAGGACTTTGAAATACAAGGGTCGACTCCCTTCTACCCATGATACGTGAAATACGAAGGTGCCTTTGGGTGCAGGCCTACGGTCATAGCACAGGTTCATATGGAAAGGAGGGTCCTAAAGAAGGGGGATAGGTGGCAGCTAGTCGACATTTCGGGGATTTTGGAGCTCCCGGTGGGAGAATCCCCGAAAGAATCGGGACCGTTAATATTGAAGGATATGTGGCATGCGATTAAGTCCAGTCGCCATTTCAGCTACCGGGACTTTGAAATACAAGGGTCGATAGCAAAGGAACGAGAAATCCTAGTGGGAGAATCCCCAAAATACATTAAGGTCCATTGTGACCATCCATATTAAATCAAATCCGACCATTGATTCTCGATTAGCCATTTCGGGATTTTGGCTACCGGGACTTTGAAAGACAGGGGGTCACTCCTCCACTGCATCTGGAATCACCGACATGCGAAATGTAAAAGTCGTTTCGGCATTTCGGCTACCGAGACTTTGAAAGACAAGAGTTGCTCCTCCATTGCATCTGAAATTGCTGAAACATGAAATGATTAGCCGTTTTTTGCATTTCGGCTACCAAGACTTTGAAAGATAGGGGGTAGCTCCTCCACTACATCTGGAATCGCCGAAACATGAAATGATTAGATGTTTCGGCATTTCAGCTACCAGGACTTTAAAAGATAGGGGGTCACTCCTCCACTGCATCTAGAATTGCCGAAACAGAAAATAAGAAAAGCGCCTTTGAAGATAGGTGCAGGGTTGCGGCCCGTGGTCACTTGGGGTGATAGAAAGAGCTGCACAAAGGGCCAAAGTACTGGGTTTAGCTGCAGGAGGTGTCTTCGCATTTTCTATGTGCCAATTCAACTCGGCCTCGATCCTAATCCTTGCTAGAGGTAAATAAAGGCAGGAGGAGGTGGTTGAAACCTCACCTCACTCCTTAAATGTAAGGCATGGAGGTTCTGGAAGGAAGTCTACCCAAGATTGTCCTATGTGCAGATTTTCCTAAAGAAGCCATGCTGATCTGATGTCCTCGTCTGACTAGAGCAGTCTGCACACACTAATTTGGACTTTAATGTCTTAGCTACCCTCCTGCTGCCAAGGTGATGAATTTATCTGTGTATATATACTCAGTTTTTGTATTTTTGTGGGCATGGATGGTAGAGCAGAGCTCCCGACTATAATTTTTTAATGAAGCACTTGTTTTCCTGGCTATGTATCTGCATATGAAATTTTCTTGTTCAATGTAAGACAACTCTCTTTTTCATCTAGTTTCGATCTAATACTAAAAGGGTTCATTGTAATGTCCCCGTTCCAAGACGGGAAGGTGCTACTTCGTGGGATAACAATCTCATACTTAATTCTATATATAAGACATGCATTTAAGCAAATGAAACACATTTAAACTCAGAGTAAGCATAAGAATTACTACTATTATAAATAATCAATGTCTTTAACATTACTTCGTATGCACAGTAGAATACATGATAAATATAAATACATAGACATATAGAAACATAATTAAAACATCATCTGGTACATATCTTTGAAATGGTCATAATTCCACCAACCAGGTGCAGGCCTTCCACAAACCTCCCAGCCTTAGATCACATTGCTCATCAAGCTTAGCAATGGGTCACCCCCAAAATGGGACTAAGCTCCACACCCAAGGCATGGAATCCTAGGTTGGGCTGAGGTTACAGGGTAAACACATAGTCAGAAGGAAGGAATTCTCTTCCAGGAACCACTCATACTCACTGCTCACAGACTCTCCTTCCCCACATGCCTACTCCACCCTAGGAGTATACACCTTCTCTGTCACCTAGACAGTCCTTTGGCTACTAACCTCCCTTGCCTTTGGTTTCAACAATAGACCAAACCAAAAGTATCTGATCTCTATGGTAGCTACTAGGTTCCTTCCAGGAGTTCTCTCCTTCCTCTGCACACTCTCTCACCTGGAGAGAGTTTCTCACAGGCCCAATAACCTGTTCTTCCAACTTCACCACCTCTCTCACCTAGAGAGAGTGTTGTACTAACTGGCCAACAAGACACACAACATCAAACACTACAAATCCACCACAATCAACGAGAATACAGACAAAAACACCCCAGGACAACTACAACAGGTGCAACAGCATAACCAGGCTTAGCAGGGATGGGAAACTTTCATTTTCTCAAGTTGGCAACATGGGATAGAATCATACTCTGGATTCTCATGGATGCGTGACGATTGTTCCATGCAGGGGTCGATTTAGACTCCACAGTTTAGAACAGAGAAGGGGTGTACCGGATTTCCAGAAAAAACACAGACTTTTTCACGAAATCAACACAGGATTCTCGTTCAGGGGATGTACGGTTCATAAGATGCATGAGGTCTCTTGCTAAGGTCGGACCAGTTCACGCTCAGGCAGTCGAGTAGAATGGAGGCGGGCCCCCACCATGGCTCATCTCAGCCATTTTATTTTCATGGGCTTGGGTTGACACTTGTCACCCATGAAGCTGCATGCTTCCATTAGTGTGCGTTCCTCCCACCATTTGGAAGTCACATGTCATTCCAAAAGAACTTAGGATAAAAACATATTATTCACATGTCTTTTTGGAATAATATTAAAATATTATTCCCAAGACTTAAGCCCTTAGGTTTATCCCATAGGCTCCACACTTAGCCCCCTTTTCCCACCTTCCAGCCCCTAATCCCTTGCCCACTTTATGGAAGCTTAGTCCCCCATCACTCATCCATCGTGTCGGCCTGCACGTGGTGGTTTTTATATTTTTATTAATGTTCTGCATAGATACATGTACAACATTAGGCTCTTGCCCTTCAACACTCAGGATCTCCAACCTAACAATCACGTAATCCCACTAGCTTATATAAACTTGGCTCACTAGCCTATAAAACATTTTACAACTCATTTCGTAAACAAGATTTACAACTAGGATTGACCTTTGGGACATTACAATCCCCCTCCCCTTATTTCTGCACTGTCCTCAATGCAACTTTACACAGCATCTGCAAGATTTTCAAAATTTTCAAAAAGATGCAGGTACTCTACTCGCATAACATCTTCATGCTCCCATGTTGTGTCCTTGGGACCCTACCAGGTCCACTGGACCTTTACAAGCTTTATAGGTCGACTTCGGAGCTATTTTATTTTCTTGTCCAATATGTGCATAGGATGCACTTGCAGGACACCTTCTAGTTCCACCTAAATCACATTCCAGTTGATAACATGATTAGCATCAGGTATATATTTCTTAAGCATTGAAACATGAAACACATTATGTACAGTCATAGATGCAGGTAATGAAAGCATGTATGCAACTGGCCCAATCCT
>SNQJ01S0046892.1:23402-44694 GCA_010110895.2 Picea sitchensis
CTCCTGTTAGTTTTCACTTTCAGGAAAACATGATCACCCACTTTGAATTCTTTGTGGGTTTTGTTCTTATCAACATAACGTTTATGCCTGTCCTGGGTAGCTTTCAAATTCTGTTTAATTTTTATCATTTGGTCCTCCATCTCCTTAAGCAACTCTGGTCCAACTACTGCTCTGTCAGTTGGATTATCCCAGCTTACTGGACTATTGCACTTTCTTCCATAAAGTGCTTCAAATGAGATCATCTTCAACGATGCATGATACCCATTATTGTAGGTGAATTATACCAAATGTAGGTAGTCTTCCCATCTTGATGGTTTGTCCATGATGTACATTCTTAGCATGTCCTATATTACTCTGTTCACCCTCTCTGTATGTCCATCAGACTTGGGATGATACGCTATACTAAAATTCAGATTCGTTCTGAATCCTTTGAATAGTCCTTTCCAGAAATTCGAGGTGAATTTTGGGTCCCTATCAGACACAATCGTTTTAGGAATTCCGTGCAAGCGTGCCACTTCTTTTAAGAAGATATTAGCAACATTTGTTGCCTTGTGAGTGGTTTTCAGTGGAATAAAATGGGCAGCTTTTGTAATCTTTTCCACCACAACCATGATCGAATCATGTTGCTTGCTTGTTCTGGGAAATCTTGTAATAAAGTCCATGGTCGCCACTTCCCACTTCCATTCAGGAATGGGTAAAGGTTGCAGCAAGCCTGTTGGGTGCCTATGCTCAACCTTAACTTTCTGGCATTCCATACATATGGTGATGTATTCAATGATGTCCCTCTTCAAACCCGGCCAAAAGTAATGGCTTTTGACTACTGCCACAGTCTTTTGATATCCAGGTTGTCTAGCATACGTCACATTATGCATTTCTTTTATAATTGCAAGCTTCAATTCCTGGACATTGGGTACATACACTCTGTCTTTATACATAAGTAATCCATCAGCTTCCAAGGTGTAACTTTCCTTTTTTTGTGGTCTCTCACGCTGCTGTAGTTTTTCTACTAAGTCTCTGTACTACAAATCCTCATTTGCATCTTACAAAATTTTACCCTTGATATCAGTCTTGTACATGCTAATGGCTGAAGTATGTAAGTCATGCACTTTTCTGCTGAGTGCATCAACCACCTTGTTTTCCTTCCCCTTGATATGCTTGATATCAAAGTCGTATTCACATAGAAACTCTAGCCACCTACTTTGTCTAGCATTTAAAGTTGGCTGACTAAACAAATATTTTAGACCGTTGTGGTCTATTCTCAATCCAAATCTCCTTCCCATGAGGTAATGTCTCCATTTCCTCAAAGCATGGATGATTGCTACCAGCTCCAAATTGTGAGTGGCATAATTCTTTTCATGCTCTTTTAGCTTCCTGGACTCATAATAGATTACAAATCCATCTTGGCTGAGAACTCCTCCCAACACTTCCTTACATGCATCTGTGCACACTACGAAATCCATATTTGGATCTGTAATCATCAATATTGGAGCACTGGTTAATAGCCGCTTCAATCACTGGAAACCTTTCTCACACTCTTCAATCCACTAAAACTTTTTCTTCTTCCTTTGCAAAGAAGTGATAGGGTGAGCTATCTTTGCCAACCCTATTATAAACCTTCTGTAGTAGCCTGCCAGACCCATAAAGGATTTGACTTCCACCACATTCCTTGGCATTGACCATTCTCATATGGCCTCAACCTTCTCAGGATCCATAACAATCCCTTCTTCTAAAATAATGTGCCCCAAGTAATGGATCTGCCTTTGGTAAAATGAGCATTTGCTCAATTTGGCATACAGTTGGTGTCCTCTCAACACTTGTAGCACCAATACCAGGTGTTTTTCATGCTCTTCCTCTGACTTGGAATACACCAAGATGTCATCCAGAAAGACTATGACAAACTTGTCTAAATAGTCCCTGAATACACCATTCATCAAGAACATAAAAACAACAGGTGCATTTGATAGTCCAAATGGCACCACTGTGAACTTGTAATGACCGTACCTTGTTCTAAAGGCGGTCTTGTTGATGTCCTCATCCTTTATTATTACTTGGTGATATCCTGATCTGAGATCTATCTTCGAAAATATTTCCGCACCCTTCAACTGATAGAAAAGATCATCGATCCTCGGTAGAGGATACTTGTTCTTGACAGTTACCTTGTTCAACTGATGGAAATCAATGCACAACCTCAACATCCCATCCTTCTTCTTCATGAATAGGATTGGGGCACCCCAAGGTGACACACTGGGGTGAATGTACCCCTTCTATAAAATCTCTTCAACCTACAATTACATCTCTGGCATACTCATTCTATAAGGAGCTTTCGAAACTAGAGTTTCTCTAGGAATCAAATTTATAGAAAAATCGATGTCTCTCTTTGGAGGTAGTCCAGGTACCTCCTGAAATACATATTTGAACTCTATGAGTACCTCATGGTCTCCAATATTTGAGACTTCATCTCTGGATGCTTCCTCCACATGGGCTACAAATAATTGACAGCCTTTTCTGTAGCACTTCTTCAGCTGCATAGTTGAGATTTCTCTAATAGCCACAGCTATAGGAATCCATTGAACTATTTTTCGATTCCCCTCCTCATCCAAGCATGTAAACCTCTTGTTACAATAGTCCAAGAGGGCATGGTGCTGCTCCAACCAATCCATTCCAATTAAACAGTGATAATATCCTAAAGGCAAAATATTCAATTCAACCTTCATGCTCAGTCCTTTCATGTCCACAGGACAAGACTTCACCAACTCAGCGACTTTCCTCTTGGTTCCTGTAGCCAACTGCACTAACCAAGACTTTTCATGTTTTCTTCTTAATAAATGCAAACTTTCCACCACCCTAGGATCTATATAACTATGGCTATCCCCTGAATCGATTAAAATACTAAATGGTCGGTTGTTAATCATACCTTCCACTTCAATCATGTGCGATTGAAATTCTACATTCTTGTTGTCCAGGGTTGCATAGATCCTTGGCATTCTGTTGCCCATATCCTCCATTGTTTCATCTTGTTGAACATTGTTGACAGTTCTTGATTTATCTTTTCTATCGGGGCAGTCTCGGTAGCTATGGTGTCCTTTACATCCCCAACACTCCATAGGTGGTTGTCTGGGCATTTATTCATCCACTTCAGCCTTCCTGGGCTCCCTAAAGGATGGCTATCCCTGAGGACTGTTTCTGAAAAATGGAGGCTTGTTTCCCTTTAGCCTCTTCTCTTTCCTAAACTTCTTTTGATCATCCCAAGCCTTCTGAAAAGTAGCCCTTTCTCTTTGTTGTTCATACAAGCATTTTTCCCTTCTTATTGTTTCTTCCATAGTCTTGAGATCATCATACTAGATCTTATCACTAACGGAAGGTGGAAGTCCACTCAGATATCTCTAAATCTTGACAGCCTCATCTTTGATGAATGGAACATACTTCGTTAGTTCCAAAAACCTTTGTTCATATTAATCAATGGTCATGCTGTCTATCTTGAGCTCGAAGAACTCCTTCATCTTTCTGTCATTGTATCTTTTAGTCGGGTATTTATTCTTGAAATACCCCTTGAAATCCTTCTAAGTGACATCTTTCTCTCTGATGTGCTACACCTACACAAACTGATCCCACCACATGGATGTTTTTCCTTTCAATTGATACATCACAATTCTTCCTTCTGCATGAGAGGAATAATTCTGCAATTGGAAATACTTCCTAATGCCAAGCAACTAGGTTTCAACATCTTCCTCCTTCTTATGTTCTCCATCGAACGTTGGAGGCTTGATCTTGTTCATCTCTCCCTTCAATTCATCCACTCCAGATCTTCGGTGTTTTCTGGTAGGGGACGGGCTTGAACTACTGCATTCCTCCCTACTAGAATGCTTTGGGGAGTGACGATGATGTATTCTACCACTCCTTGATCTTATTCTCCTCTCAGGTGTTCTGACACTTCTTGATCTTCTTTTCCTCTCAGGGGTCCTGTGACTCTCTGTCTTTCTTGAGTCACTCCCCTTCTCCAATTTCCTTTCTATTCTTTCCAAGCTCTTCAACATTATTAGGTTGAATTCACCTTGTTGATCCTTGACCCTCATGAGCTTTCGGCTATCATCTCGGCGAGTCTAGGCATCTTTCTACAATCTTTCAATGAGTTTCATCATATGTCCTTCCTTATCCATCTCTTTTCTGTTCCCATTAGAGTTTGATCCTTCGATTCCCAAGTTGACATCCCTTCCTACCCTTTCATCCTCAGTTTCAAAGGAAATCTGTACCTCTTCATTTGTATACTCAGTTGTCGTGACACCCATTGAACTCTACACACACAACGTGCAGTCAACCGGAGATTGTCAGGCCTTATCCCTCAATAAAAACCACAACATTCATTAACCAACGTGAACAAGAAAATGTTTCAAATTCACAAAGTTTTCTGAGCTCTGCTTGGCTCTGCAAATTTTTGGGACTTTGGGTTTCGGGGTTTTTGTCACGAGGATCTAACAGTTAAATCCTCGACAGCTCTTATGTCCTTAAAAAATTTTAGGATTTCAGAACTTCAGGGTTTCGGGTTTCAGGATTTTTGTTCCCTAGAGGTTCTCTCCCTCGCTTCCCTCTTCAACTACCGACTCCTGAACTTCCAACCTCTCTTCCCATGGGCTCACAACACATCTGCCACCAACCCCGGTGGCACATGGTACGTTTAGGAGGGTCCACGTCACCTTCGGTGACTTCATCGGGTCCCACCATTCTCACTTGTCTTCTCGACTCACTAGCATGTGGTGCACACCCATGTGTCCACATCCATTCCAAGGAAATCCAATGGTTAGAATTCTCTCAGATCTACAGCACAAATCGTTTCGGTGTTTTGGGGTTTCAGACATCGAGAGTTCATGCACCCCCACATATCGAACTTCCATTTGCCGAAATTCCAAAATTACTATCTACTCTTCCACTTGATCCAGCAATCAAGTTCCTCTCTTACGATCTACGATGTAGATCGCTTTAGAATTTTGGGTTTCGCTATTTTGCGACTTGCGAAAAAAAGGTTCTTACCCTTTGGTTTCCTGGGTGCTGAAACATCATCCAACAACCACGTGTCACCCCTGATGGATGGTCCCTATGAATTTGGGATTTCACGTATCACGATTTCCACATTCCAGTGCAACTTGAAAGGGTTTTTAAACCCTATGCACGTTTTCTAGATCTGACGATCATGAGGGTTCTCCTTTTCCCTGAACAGATCCTATGGCTCCAACACTTCTGGTGTGCAGTCCTCTCTCCCTATGGCCAGATGCCACCCTAGCTACAGTTTCATAACACCGCTACACCTCCTGAGCTTGGAAACATGGTCAAGTAACTCCTTAACACTCAGGATCATTCAAAGGTCCGAAATTAGCCCTCCAGACACAATTTATCCTCAAACCCTCGGTCTAAAGACCACTCAACTGGCCCATATAGGTTCAACGTCGAAACCTTGGCTCTGATACCAAACTATAATGCCCCCATTCTGGGCCGAGAAGGCGCTACTTTGCGGAGTAACAATCTCATACTTAATTCTATATATAAGACATGCATTTAAGCAAATGAAACACATTTAAACTCAGAGTAAACATAAGAATTACTATTATTATAAATAATCAATGGCTTTACCATTACTTCGTATGCATAGCAGAGTACATGATAAATATAAATACACAGACATGCAGAAACGTAATTAAAACATCATATGGTACTTATCTTTGAAATAGTGGTAATTCCACCAACCAGGTGCAAGACTTCCACGAACCTCCCAACCTTAGACCACACTACTCATCAAGCTCAGCAGTGGGTCACCCCCGAGCTGGGACTAATCTCCACTCCCAAGGAAAGGAATCCTAGGCTAGGCTGAGGTTATAGGGTAAACACACATTCACAAGGAAGGAATTCTCTTCCAGGAACCACTCATACTCACTGCTCACAGACACTCCTTCCCCACATGCCTGCTCCACCCTAGGAGTATACACCTTCTCTGTCACCTAGACAGTCCTTTGGCTGCTAACCTCCCTTGCCTTAGGTTTCAGCAACAGATTGGACCGAAAATCTCTGAGCTCTGTGGCAGCTACCAGGTTCCTTCTAGGAGTTCTCTCCTTCCTCTGCGCACTCTCTCACCTGGAGAGAGTCGCTCACAGGCCCAACAACCTAGTCTTCCAACTTCACCACCTCTCTCACCTGGAGAGAGTGTTGTACTAACTGGCCAACAAGCCACACAACATCAAACACTACACTTCCACCACAATCAATGAGAATCTAGACACGAACAGCCTAGGACAGCTACACACAGGTGCAACAACATAACCAGGCTTACCAGGGAAGAGACACTTCTGTTTTCTCAATCTGTCAACACAGGATAGACTCACACTCTAGATTCTCAGGGATGCATGATGGGTTGTCCACGTAGGGGTCAATTCAGACTCCATGGTTTAGAACAAAGAAGGGGTGTACCATCTTTCTAGAACAAACACAGACTTTTTCCTAAAATCAACACAAGCTTCTGGTTCAAGGGATGTACGGTTCAGAAGATGCACAAGGTCTCTTGACGAGGTCAAAATGGTTCATGCTCAAACAGTTGAGTAGAATGGAGGTGGCCCCCCACCATGGCTCATGTCATCCATTTTATTTGCACGGGCTTGTGTTGACACTTGTCACCTGTGAAGCTGCATGCTTCCATCAGCGTACGTTCCTCCCACCATCTGGAAGTCACATGTCATTCAAAAAGAACTTAGGATAAAATCATATTATTCACGTGTCTTTTTAGAATAATATTAAAATATTATTCCCAATACTTAAGCCCTTAGGTTTAGCCCCTAGGCTCCACACTTAGCCTCCTTTTCCCACCTTCCAGCCCCTAATCCCTTGCCAACTCCGTGGAATCTTAGTCTCCCATCACTCATCCATCGTGTCGGCCTGCACATGGTGGTGTTTATATTTTTATTAATGTTCTGCATAGATACATGTACAACATCAGGCTCTTGCCCTTCAACACTCAGGCTCTCCGGCCTAACAATCACATAAGCCCACCAGCTTATATAAACTTGGCTCACCGACCTTTAAAACATTTTACAACTCATTTCGTAAACAAGATTTACAACTGGGCTCAGCCTTGGGGACATTACATTCACGATTGATTGATTCACATGAATCATCATGACTATGTTATGATAAAGGATTTACTATAATGTTGTTATGTTCTTTTATTGTTTTTGCTTTTGAATATAAGAGGTTCTTTTGTTCAAAGTTTTTTTCTACAGGCTGTTATAAGCTCGATGCCTACAACAGGCCTTCGCATTTCCTCACAGAAGTATTCCTCCTACTCACCCTTATTACAACTTACTGTCTGAAGTTGAACCAATACCTCATCTTCTTGTGCATGCTTGGCCTAGTTTATGAGTTAGAACGATATTGTTCCGAGTTTATTCCCATTCATCACCCTTTATCAACAAACAGTGACATAAACTGATGGGCATCATGCTTACTCCTGCTACAATCCAAGAGTGACTTCTGATGCCAACAAAAAGAATATAATAAAGAGAAGAAGAGTTGGTGGATGTAGCCCCACGCCTAAGGTGAACCATATATATCTTGTGTTGTTATTTCTTTGTCATTGATGTGATTTATGATTAGTTATGAATATGTATGTATGTTAGATGCATCAGATATAGTAGCTTAGTTCTTGATAACTTGGATGAATGCTAGATCTATTGATACTATGTGCTAAATGGTCATATATGCTTAGATCGTGTTGAATATTGTGTTGTTATGTAATTACGGTTTTACCTGCAATGTGAGTAAGGGATAAAGACTAATGAATGTTAACTTTTAAGTTCTTTGTTAAATAATTGTGATCATAGATCTGTGTCCCAGCTAGGTTGTAGACACTTGAGTCTTGTAACCACTCCTACTTCTACCTCAGGTGAGACTTCATCTCCTTCACAACTGTTTCCGAAAGGGGGTATGAAAGTTTTGGTAAAAAGGGCCTAAGTATGGATGTTTTGATACAGGTCCTATAGGTTACCCCCTCCCTCCAAGGGAGTTCCTGAAACGGTGTATGGAAGTTTTGGTAAAAAGGGCCTATATATAGCTGTAGGGCCCACATTGCCACCTCATTTGTACTTGCTGCTATACTGACCAAAGAGGATATTCCAAAGCAGATTTGAAGATTCCGAGAGTGCGAGGAAGTCGATCTGGGAGCTGCAAGAGTCAGGTTAGTGGTATCATCCTCCTATATAGTAGTTAGGTGTCAATTTTTGGGTAGGACCGTATGGATGTCCATATGGTGGGTTTTTGGAAGTGTGGCCCCCAAAATGTGCGGGTGATCGATGGCAACCCACGCATGAATGCATGGTTGTAATGGGCACAATTGTGCAGGGGGGTGCGCAATGTGGGAAAACAGGCATGCATGGGGTGCACGGATGTGATGCTGACAGCTACGCATGAGTGTGAAACTGTGCAGTGAATAGGCATCCATTTAGTGCATGCCTGTGGGCTGAACATGCATGCCTGTGGGGATAACAATCACGCCTTTGAGGCAAAGCTGTGGGTGAGAAAAACTTATTTGTTTTGGGGATATTTTGGTGTTTTGATGAATTGTGATGGCTGGTCGAGTACTATATATGTGGATGCAGATGATCATTTGGGACGATTTCGATCCATTGGAGGGAGAAGGAATGGGCCCGACCGAGGGAGGTCATGAGGAATGAGGAGTCTACGGTTCGTGGTGCTTTGGCGGCCTGTGGGCTACTAAAGTTTTTTGAGTGCTCACTGGTGAGGGCACATGAGTATCTGCTACAATTCTTGATTTCCATGTGGAGTCTAGAATTGCAGTGTTTTATTGTGCGTGGGGAGCACTTGTCATTCTCTATTGAGGAGGATGTCTATTTTTTGACTGGGCTCCCTTTTCGGGGAACCTTGCTACCGACGGAGCCAGTGATAGTTGGAGAGGGGAAACATATGATGCCAATTAGTTTTATGTTTGTTAATCATGCACTGCAACATGGCTTTTTGGACCTTGTTAACTGCTTCTACCTGTCCATTGGACTGAGGGTAGTATGGTGAGGCAAACTCGTGGGATAAGCCTAACCTGGATGAGAGTTCAATGAAAATCTCATTCTCGAAATGTTTCCTGTGATCATAGACTAGTTGGAGTGGTACTCCAAAGAGGGATATGAAGTTGTTAAAGAAAAAATGTATTGTTGTGTCAGCGGTGTTGTTGAAGGTAGGCATGGATTTAGCCCACTTGGTAAAGTAATCAATTGCAACAACTATGTATTTATGTCCATTGTTTGATGGAGGGTTGCAAATCATGAAGTCGATGGCCCATTTACAAAAGGGACCAACGCTGACGACTGTGTGTAGAAGAGAAGGTGGTGCATGCGCTTTGTTGGCATAAAGATGACATTTATCACATCGTTTCATGGCATGGATGCAGTCATGAAATAATGTAGGCAAAAAGTAACCTGTGCGGATGATTTTCTGAGAAATGGACATCCCTGAGAGATGGCCCCCGCAAGCACCGTTGTGGCAGTCGTTCAAGACTCTGTCAACCTCGTCAATAGTCAAGCATCGACAGAGTATGGTGTCGACCCCTTGCTGATATAAGATATCCCCGATGAGGAGGTAGCAGGGTGCCTGGTGATGAATATGTCAACGATAATCTCTGGAGAGGTGATTTCTGATTTTTTGTGTTCGGAGATAGACGAGAAGATTGCCATACCAAGGGTCATCCAATTTTCATTGGGGAAGTTGGTATTGACCGGTGCACTAGTAGTGTCGGAGGGAAATGTTGTGATAAGTTTGGTGAGGATGAGATCTTTCTTTCTCTCAGGTGCTGAAAATTCGATATTATACTCTTGAAGGATGACGATCCATCAAGAAAATTTACCATTAATTTGTCGACGACTGAGCAAGTATGGCATGGGGTTGGAATCTTCTATGACTTTGGTAGTTCAAAGAAAAATGTAATGGCGCAACTTCTGGACTGCAAGGACGATTGCAAGGGCTAGTTTCTCTTCATGATTGTGTTTCAAGGGTGTACCTGAGAGGTTTTTACTAATGTAGTAAATGTCATGCTCACGGTCATCATATCCAATTTGAACGAGAATTCATGTTATTGAGACGGTTGAGGCCGATATGTAGAGGATATAGTCGCGGTTATAGTTGGGTGGACTAATCAAAGGGGCGTTGGAGAGAGCCGTTTTAATATCATCGAAAGAGTTTTGGGCATGTTCATCCCAGTGGAATGGGATGTCGTGGCATAGTTAGCAAAGGAAATTGTGTGCTCGAGTGGCATAGTCTGGGACAAAGTGTCGTAAAAAGTTAGCATTTCTTTGTAGGCTTTGCAGTTGGCGTAAATTTCGAGGAGAAAAAATTTCTATGAAGTCTTGGACTTTGAGGGGATCCATAGTAATACTATTTCGGGAAACAATGAACCCAAGAAGGCGGCCAGCAGTGACGCAGAATACACACTTGAGGGGATTCAAGCGGATATTGTATTGACGACACCTATGAAATATTATGTGTATATCATCGAGATGTTGAGTGCATTTCTTGGATCGAGTGGTAAGGTCATCCAAATATGCAAGGATGATATGAGCCAGGTCATGAAAAACATATTTCATGGCCCATTGGAAAGTGGCATCGACGTTCTTGAGGCCAAATGGCATGAAACGAAATGAAAAGGTGGCCCAAGGGGTAGTGAATGCAGTCGTGTATTGATCGGCGGGGTGAATTTGGATTTGGTTGTAGCCAGAGAAACCATCTATGAAGGACAAAGCCTTGTGACCTGCGCAATAATCAATAATTTGGTCGATGAAGGGAGTTGGAAAGTTGTCTTTGGGACAGGCATGATTGAGGTCACGGAATTCCATACAGACACGGATAGTGCCCTATTTTTTGTTAACAGGGACAGGGTTGGAGGCCCATGACGTATAGGCGATGGGGTAAATGAACCCTGCAGCGCGTAATTTGTCAATCTTGTCTTTGATCAATGTTGCTTTGGATGGGTGTAGCGGTCGCTTTTTTTGGCGTACTGGTGTAATATCAGGCCAAGTGTCGATGTGATGTTCGAAAATAGAGGGGTCAAGGCCAGGCATCTCTGTGTATGAATAGGAAAAAATGTCCTGGTATTTCTAGAAGAGAGCTTTGTAAGTAGTAATTTCTTCAGGAGTGCATGCGGCGCCAATAGTGATTTCCTCAACAAATCCCGTTTTGATGGAAATATTGATTTTAATGGTGGGGGAAATGTTGGCCATATTGCCTTCTTCAAAAGCATGAAGGGCAGGGATGGGGTTGTTGAACCAGTCGATATGCCCTAATGGGATAAAATCTTTGGTTTCGACTACGTATATGGGGTGTTGGTTAGGAGGCTTGAAGGCTTCCTATGAAAGAAAGAGTGATCGGTGGTGTAGTGCATCCCATGGGCAGTCAGGGGTGATTAATTCCTCGAGTATGTCCTTGTCATAGTGGGATTGTTAGGAATACAAGGGATCCAAAAGAGGAATGTCAGTGACTGTCACCATGTGATTGTCGTCTAGTGATGAAGAAGCAGGGGGAGTGATGTAAGGAGACTGTGATGGTTCACTCATCATAAACCAAATATCGAGATACTGAGGGTTAAAAATGGTAGTTGGGCATAAAATTTCTGTGGGGAAATGAATGGGGGAATTGGGGGGATTTGGGGGTAAATCCTCGTATAATTCATCCAAGAACCATGGGGGAGTAGGGAGTGCCTCAAGTTTTGGTGACAAGACATGAACCATAGCAAGTGATGGTGTAAGGGTATTCACTTGTTCTGCGGGAGGAGAGGGTGTGTGATTTTGAATAAGGGTCATTCAGTGACGCCTATATTCAATGATCATAGGACATTGATATGTGAAATGATCAAATGATTCGCATAAAGAGAAAGGACATCTCACTCGTTTGTTGACTGAAGTCGTGACATAATGGATGCCGGTGACATGAGTTGGGGTGGGTCCTTGCTAAAAAATCTGGCGTACGGCTATTAGCGTCTATCGGAATTGAGGTAATGCTGGACAATGGTGTGTGTAATGGCCATATTCTGAACAGATGGCACATGCAAATTTGGCCCGCAATCCTTTGTTACTTGTGTTCAGGGAGATAATGGAAATACTGGAGGAAGCAATGAGCGATGGTGGTGCTCGAGGGAGTTGAATGAGATTACGTAACTTAGGGAGAGAGGGAAATTGATTAGTGGGGTGTCCTTCTTTCTCACAAAGTGCATAAGGAGGTTGGATGTGAGGAGGGGGAGGAGCAATGGGCTCTTTCTTCTTTCCTGCCCCCAACTATAGCGATAACGTTAGAAAGAGGGAGTGAGGGTGTTGCTTCGGGAGTAGGTATTGGAATCTACATCAGAACTCCATCGATTTTGGGACGGAGGGATGGTTGAGGGACCATCTCAAGAAGATGTAGATACCAAACTGGGATTGCCAGTACCATTTTAGGAAGGGTAAGTGTTGCAGCTACCTGGAAAGCTTGTATACCTGGTGGGGGGTAAAAGAAACGTATTTGGGTAATGTCTTGGGGGATGGTTTCCCAGATTGGGATATGGTCCTAGGGGAGGGGAAGATCAGGAATGGGTCGAGCTAAGCTAGTTCTAGAGGGTTCCCGAGGGAGAAGTTCTGCAACTAGTGGGACGTCAGGGATAAAAGAGGCCTCGGTGGGAGGGAGTATCTTCAGTTGTCATTCCGTTGGAGGATACGACACATACTTAGGCTGAGGGATGGAGGAGCGGTGGTGCTCCATGGTATGTCCCTAGAAAGGATGGGTCTTTGAAGATTATGGGGCCCATCTCGATGAGTGGATAGGCGTCAAGATTAGTGTGTATGAAAGGGAGGATGTTATCGATGTTGGATGACGGGTTGGTCTCATAATGTGATACTTGATTGATGGTCATGATTTTTCCATTATGGGGAAACATCATGGTTCAGAACATAGAAGAGGCGACGGCCTTCATAGCATACATGTAGCTACGACCAAACAAGATATTGTAGTCGAGTGGGGCATCGATAACCTCCATGTCAATCAGAACAGTTTTTCCCCCGAGCTTGATGGGGACATTTTGGAAGACTCCCTCGGGGGATGAGGGTCTTCCATCATAGGATCTCAAGGTAATGGAAGATGGTATAGGTTCGAGGGAACCTAGTTTATGCCATACATATTTTGACATAATGCATGTGGATGCACCCTCATCAATGATGCAGTGGTGAACTGTAATGTTCCGGATTTTAACGGGGATTTGAAAAGTGATGACAGTGGGGATGCGAGGTTCTTCGCTATCGAGATCAAATGTAATGAGTTGGGTATCTGCAGGGTTGACTGCCCCAAGAGAGGAAAGTAATGACTTCCGTTGAGTAGGACAAATTTGAAGGACTTATAAGACTAACATAGCAGCAGGAGATTGTGCCAAATCATCGACCAAACTGTAATTATGAGCTTCCCTAGCCTGAGGGTTGTGGACATTCCTACGTAAGGGGATGCGAGGAATACGAAGGGGTGGGTCAATATTAGGGTGAGGAATCATCAAAGGGGGCCCAGTTACGACTAGGGGTGCATCCGAGGTGGTGGGAGTTGACTCAAGAGTTGTGTTGTATTGACGACTACCTATTTGTAGAAGAACTTCTTCCTCACTAGTGAGGAGGATAGTATGATTAATAGGATTACCTGGATTGGGATATTGTCCTATATGTGGTAGGGTAGGCTACATGACTTGTTGGGTGTTCATTACCCCCTGGTGCGGGATGGGGTTTCGCAGTACCACTGGGGTGATTGCTACACATATTGTTGTGGGGCCTGCTAGGGAGCAGGCGGTGCCGGGGGATGTGGTCCAGTTACAAATTCTTTCATCAATTTAAAGTCGAGGATTTGGGGGCAATGGTAATTATAGTGACCAAACTCACCACAAATGGCACAAGGGAAATTGGTCTGAAGATTGTTGTTATTTTTCCCTTGGCGTTTATTATTGCCCCCGTGCGAGTTTTGGTTCCCTGTGTTTTGGTTGTCCCCAGCAGGTTGGTTCTACTGGGTTTGGTTCTGGTTTCCTCCTGGTCTAGGATTATTATTGTTCCAGTTTTTTCCTTTCTTTCTAGCATTGTTCGATTGATGGGATGGATTTTTCATATTCATTTGTTCAATTTTTTGATATTGTTGAATGGGAGAGGGTTGAACAAAATTAACCCCATCATGTGGATGTCCTTGTGGTGGAGCCATGGGCTGTGGGGGCCCAGGAAATGGGAAGTACAGATTGTGTTGTGATAAGGATCCATAAGGTACATAGGAAGGCGTGGCACTTTCACTAGTGCTTAGGGAATAGGATGAGGCAGAGGGAGTACCAACGTTTGGTTGAATAGGTGGGCATATTATGGGTGCTGGCGGGGGTCCACTGATGGGTGGAGGTAGAGCAAGAGGGTATGAATGTTGATAAGGAGGAGGAGGATAATAAGTGATTCCTCCATATGCTAACGAATATTGGGTTGTGCCATACATGGGTGGTTGTTGAAGTTGTGGGTTGTGGTCTATAGTGTTACCAATCAATCCATCTACTGAGTGAGACATCTCAGGTTTGTCTTGGACGAATGGCACGGGTCTTGGGGCATCCAGGAGTACCATGTATAGGTATTCAAACTAGGCGTAAATGAGTTCAAATTGTTGGGTCTAGCTAATGGCCTCTTCATCAGACTGGGGGAAGGTGGTGGCCACATCTTTGGCAAGGAGGGAAGCAAGTGATTTGAGGAACCAATTGAGACATTGTTGGGGGGTAGCGTCATCTTTGCAGAGGCTATGTCACCGATGCCATTCATGGATGTGGTCAGCAATATGTGTGGAGGGAGTTTGTTTGAAGTCTAAGAGTAGTTCAAGGCTGTTGTCGTGACGAACAGGTAGTTGAAAGAAGGTAAAAAATGATTTGGCCAAGGATTCAAAAGTCGCATGGGACCCAGATTTTTATTCTACATACCATTTGGCTAATGGGCCAGTGAGAGTCCGTTGAAATAACCTCAATTGGATGGAATCATCCATGATGTTGTTTGAAGAACACCATAGGTGAAAGGTCATGATATGGTTGGCAGGATTGTCTCCTGCTTTTCCTTCAAACTTGGAGATGTCTGAAGGGAGTTTGGTAGGCATTGTAGGCCATGTGGGGTTGTGCAATATAGAATCATTAGTGAGTTTATTCAGATCTGGGATATTGAGGGAAGCCAAATATGGAATATGGGGTGGTGCTGGAGGATTAATTTCAGCCATAGTGTGAGTGGTCTGAGTACCTGACCCTTGGAGGGGGCTAGGTGGGTTTGTACTTCCTCCTTGAGAAGAAGTTGGCCTCCCATGTCTGTGTAAAGGAGAGTGAGTGGATGGTTGACCTTGGGAAGTGGACCCAAGTAAGGTGGAACCAAGAAATGTTGATCCTAAGACAGTGGCACTCACAGGGGTGTGAGAAGGGGGAGTCGATGAGTTGGCAATACTAGTAACTCCTCCTACAATAGGGAATAGATTTAGCAAGTGTCTAGAATGATGGGGGTTTTGTGGGTCCCCTATGATGTCCGACTAGATGAGTGAATGTGTGCAAATGGTTGTGAGAGAAATAAGTAAACAAGAGCCATTGTTGCAATTTCTTGGACCTTCACAATATATTTCCAAATTAGATGTAATAAGAAGGGCATCATACATAAAGTGTTTTGATAAAAAAGCATATATATGTGGATAGGTGAATTTTTTCCGTGTGGGATAAAAAAGAAAACAAATGCTCGTGTCCTTTTTCTCAAATAGCACTAGACCTTCCAATAGCACTCGACAGTGGGGTCTGAAGCCACTGAAAGAGAAACTAGTGAAGGATGAAGCAATCATTTATAATGAGGGGTAGAGAGGGCATATCCTGAAAGAACTGGTGATATTTCCCAATAGCCACACAAAATCTGATCAAGGTGCAATTGCAGCCCACAATTGCCACTTGGTTAGATGTCCTAAAATTTGGTCACTAGGTACCTTGATCAAAGTGTGGCATTTAGATTTTCGGCCTAAGAAATGGGTCACGGGATGGATCTCGTCCAAGAGGTGGGTGCCTCAAGGGGGGATGCACAAAACAACCAGACCTCATCCTTCAACCCTTCATGGGTATCTCCCTGCCTTATGGTGTTAGGAACACTTGACTTGGAGGATTTAAAGTTCCCTTTTCGATAGCTTCTATTGTTTTGAAAATGTGAGAACCAGATAACGGGGAGTTATTTGGATGCCTATCCTCGAGATCCTGCCTAGACTAAAAAATTCTTTTGGCACCTCCTGTGGAGGAAAACTTAGTGAGTTTTTTAGAAACTTTTAGATGTGTTTGTGTGAGAGATTGGGGGTGTGAACCAACCTCGTTAAAATTAAATGGGAGTGGATAGTTTTGTCAAGAAAAAGGGGTGGGGTGTTTTGGAATCCCGTTGGAGGAAACTTACTTTGACCTCCACAACTTCTAAATAAAACTATGTGAGTGATTGGTGATCTTGTGTGTGAACAAGTGAAAGTGTGCCAAGTTTTAATAAATCAGGTGTCACCTTCCTGCATGTGGACTTCTCTTGGTCCTTACAAGTCTTTGATTACCTAATTAACTAAATGTCGTTGGTACAACCTTGCGGAATTTTGAAATCCCTAGGAAACTAGCATGTGGACATGTGGGTACTTTACTATTTCTTTAACTCCATAAATGTGATTTAATTTAAGAAATCTTTGAAACTATCCTAGATTGTCAATATGTGGGCATATATGGGGCCGTTACAAAACCTTTAAACTTCCCTAGTGATTTAATCTAATAAAGAAAATTATAACACTATCCTATCTTTGTAGCATGTGGGAATGTATGGGCCCGTTACAATCTTAAGATGTGTTTGAAAAATAAACTAAGAGGAGTCCCGAGGGGGATGTTTTCCTCTCCTAAAGATTTTTTCTATTTAAGGGAGACAGAATTGTCCCACAACCTCTTTCTGATTCTCAAGGTCACTTTGAAGCGCGAGAGAAGAGCATACTCAACGATTGTTATCTAATTTATGGTCCCAATGAAAGTTTTATATGTGATGTGAAATGATTCCAACTTAACTTCGGTCAAAGAAAGCCATCCATGTGCCAAAATGACAAAAAGGAGGAAAAGTTTACCCCTAAGTTCCTATATGGTTTGACTAATCCCTTTATATGGAGAGGGAATGTAAGTGTAGTGCAGAGTACAACATGCATGGAATCAACTTTTAGAAGTCTATGGGACCTCCATAGATCATAAAAATCTTACAATGTGTATTTTTCTACACAGGTGCATGGGTCTCAGACTAGACAAAGGTGCTTTGAGAGATAATGCGTGAACTAGAAGAGGTTGATGGGCGCAAGTGAATAGAAGGCACTGAGTAATACAGTGATTTTGGCACACGTGCGCACAACGCACGACTGTGGGCCGATAAACCCGTGCACAACTGTCACACGGTCATGAAGAAAGTTTTAGATAAATTTCTTTCAACTGAGCTTTGAATTTGGCTTCCTGTAGGTCGTCTTGGGCCAGTTATGGTACCTGTAGGTTAAATAAACAAAAAGAAGAGCTAAAACAACCCAAATGGGGCATGAAATTGATACCTTTCCCCAGTGGAGCCACCAATCTGTTGTGCCTCTTTTGTCACCTGAATGATCAAATTAGAGGTGCTTACAAGCTTAGTTGGATTAGCTAAGCAAAATAACAGTAAAGGAAAGGGTTAGAAGAATAGAGCATAAAAGACTAAGCTAAGAATTAAACTAGGAATGAGAAAAACAATTAAACTATAGTGCATAAGGACATAAGAACAAGGAACAAACATGACTCATGTCACCAATGAAAAGTATTGTATTAGTGAAAATAAAACACCAAAGAGAAAGGGGGACTTTGGGTCCCTTCTTCCTCCAAGGGAGGGCTCTTGGACCCCCAAGATTGAGCTATTATTACAACTTGAAAACTTGAAAGAAATGCTGAAAGAATCCCAAGCTAATCCACTCAAAGCGTGATAAGAATAGCTCAAATGGAATGGTGCTAGTATGCTCTTGATGAGAAAAGAGGATTCCCCAAGATAATAACAACAACATAACCTTACAAATGAATTCCTTGAAGATGTAGTGCACCCATGGCCTCCTTTTATAGCACAACTTTGAGGTATTATGCAACCATCTTTTAGTGTGAACAAGGGGTTGTTTAAGGCACCTTTAGGTCTTTGACCAGCCCCCCAACCCGATTTAGATGAGATTTGGATGTTGAATCGACTTGGAAGCTGAATCAAAAGTGGGTGGGGGGTCGACCAACATCATAAATGTGTTGTTCTCATGTGTGCGCGGCTTTTAGCATCCATAGTTGTGCATCGTTTGCATGTTCATTTTTCCTACGTTTCTTGATGGTGCATGTGCATGCACTCCCTGTATAGTCATAGCACATCCTGATTTTATAACTAGTTGTATAGTTTTGGACCTCTTGGAAATGTTTTTTTTGTAATTTTGGTCCATGGGTGAGCTTAATAGTTGTTTGGAGATGCCAGATTCCTGTAACCATTTGCGGATGAAATTTCAGTGATAACAACTGGTAGTTAGGTTTTTTTTGGTGCGTGGTTGAAGCGTTGAATGCTGGGTCTTCCCTTGTGCCAACAAATAGCCAACCCAGTCATACAACCATCCTCTCCTCTCACAATGTACTCGCTTGTGCTCGCATTGTCCTACACCTCTATGGGTATGATCGTATATATAACATCTATCACTCAGTTACACAGACTAGTCATGAATAGATCACATAGTTACATGAACAATTCATAAGTAGATTGCATGCATGCGCATGTGCATGTGCATGTGCATCTAGATGTAACCGCATGGGAAAATTCATTGTCATGTTTCCAACAAATGTACCTCATGGATTCAATTGGTTTATCACAATGTACCTCATGGATTCCATGTGGACCAGGTTTCCTGGTCAAGGGACCAAGCATCCTAGTCAAGCATGAAATTTAAAAAGCATGGTCATATCTCAAATCATATGAAATCTTTGTCTGTTTTATTAGTTAACAAAAAACAAACGTACTTTCTAGGAAGAAAGAAATATGGTGAAGAAAACGGTTATGTTTCAATTTGAAGAGTTATTTTTTATTTACCTTTCATATGTTGACAAGTTAGAATCAATGTCACCAAACAAAAATACATGTGATGATAATATATTTAACCTTACTCTTAGAATCATGTTATTATGTTATTTCCTTTCATGGTATTATGATTTTTAGATAACATTTCACGAGATTTAATATTTTTTTAATATGTTATTATGGTTTTTCTTTTCATAGTATTATGATTTTTAGTTAATATTTCAGGAGATTTAATATTTTTTATCTAAATTTATTTGGTATTCTGATTTTTAGTTAATATTTGAGGAAATTTAATATTTTTTATATAAAATTTTTTGGGTAAGAATGAAATTTGAAAAAATTTGTTGTGTATTAATCTAAAATATTATTTTTTATTTATTTTTTATATATTTGTAAGTTATAATTAAAGTTATAATGATGATTATTTAATTATAAAAAATGGATTTTTTATTGGTCAATTTCTAAGGCTATTAATAGAACATGTGCCCCCACACCCAAGAAAAACACACAAGTTAGGAAAGGTTTGAACGGGCTCTCACAAGAAGTGTCTTAAGAGCACACTCTACAACCAAATGATCCTTGAAGACTATTTATAGAATAATGTTGTTATTCCAATTTACTTGATTTTTAGAAAAAACATTATTAACTTTATTATTTTTATATAAATTTATATAAAACGTTTGTTCAACTTCTATCACTTTGTAAAATTCTATGTCATTTTTTATTGTTTTCATATTAAGGACCAGTGATATTCTCCAATATTTCTACATTTTCAGATAAATTTTCATCCTTAAAATTATCCCAGACATACAACATAGATAGTAGGAGGAAAATGATTCTTTAGGAATACTTCTTAGAGACATGTAGCATAAATAGGGACATCCTTAATCCCTTGAAATAGTGTTATCTTGAAAGATATGTTTCTCAACTCCCCTAGAAAATCAAACTCTGGCTCGACAAAGGGTTTTTCTAAACTTAACCTCTATGGATAAGGAGGAAGTTTCTCACTCATAGGTTTTGGTTGTTTTGATTTTCTAGGGAGGTGACTTGTGATGTATTTGGTGGCTTGGCAATAAATTGGTTTTTTAAAGAGTTTACTATTGGATTACTGAGAGGGGGCGGGGCGGGGCGGGGTGAATCAGTAATAGAGTAATTCAATCCTTTTTAACCACAAATGCAAGTGTTATATCAATGTATCATTATCATCCAATAGTTTTAGAGTAAATAAACAATGAACAAATAAGAAACCATACATATACACAGTACACCAATGTTTTTACGTGGAAACCCAAAGCAGGAGAAAACCACAAAATGTTTTTTCGTATATTTGTTTAAGAATTACATTCATTGGAAGCACCAACTTCCTTTGTTTTTTAGCTGCAACTGGAAGGACAATTCAACCCCCTAGTTTCTCAGGCTATAACCTGAAGTAAGCTTCAACTCCCCAATTATTTGGCTACAACCAGAAGGAGGCTACAACCCCCTAGTTTCTCAGGCTACAACCCGAGGGAAGCTCCAACTCCCCAATTCTATGGCTACAACTGGAAGGTGGCTACAACCACATGTTCTTTCCCTGTCCAACCGCCCTGATGTATAAGTAGAATGATGGAACCACTATCACACTATCACTGTGAGATATACTACTGTAAACTTGTACCAATCAACCTGCACCATACAAGTTGTACCAATAACCTGAACCATGCATCAACCATGCATAAACCTATACCTCAACCTGTAATCAACCTATACCATAAACAACTGCATCAACCATGCACCAACCTTTACCAAACAACTTTTAATCAACCTGTACCATAAACAAGTGCATCAACCATGCAACAACCTATACCAAAAAACCTGTAATCAATCTGTACCATAAACAAGTGCATCAACCATGCATAACACAACAACTCATAATCATCACCAAGATCAATATGTGCTTCTAATAATATACCAATACAAGTATGCTACATCATCCATACACCATGTGCCAACAATACTACTAACAAGTGCCTCCAACCATGTACCAAGTATGTACCAATAATGTATCAACTACTCATCAACTATGACTCCTCAAGATGTACCAACATCATCAACTATACACCTCATGTATGTGCCAACTCATCAACTACTTGTATCAACCATGTACCCAACATGTACCTCAACCA
>SNQJ01S0046892.1:69974-87801 GCA_010110895.2 Picea sitchensis
TGCTCTGATACCAACTTGATCTAAAAATGAAGAAGACTTGAAAAAAACTTGAATAATTATTGCAAGTGAAATGTCATGTGTTTAAAGAAAATGGATCAGTTTGCAACACATAAATTAAGGATTACTTATGCAAATTACACATATACAACAACATAAACATTTAACATAAACACATATGCACAACAATTGATAAAGGAGTTCACCCCTCTTTTGGGCTACATCTCCTGGTCCAGCTTCCAATGGATCATTATTATTAATTGCTCAAAAAGTGCTCAAAAACATGTCTTACAATGCTCAAACTGACAAACCGACTGCTCCAATGGCTTCCCAGCGTCCCAAAACCCCTGTATGGGCTCTTTCGGCACCTCAATCGGTCGAAAAATGAAGAAGTTAGGCCTCCTGGAAGTCTCCTTCTTCAAGCTTGTTGTCGTTGGTTCTACAATTCGCACCCCCCTTTCATGAACCTGGATCACACGCTCTTTTAAGCGCAAAAACCCAGCACCAGGCGCAATTGCGCCAATGGTGAAAACCGTAGGATGATTAAGGGCGCACCAGCTCCTAACCGCCTCGGCACCTGGGCGTATGGCGCACATGACCGCGGGCTTGGCTGAAAGGTGGTTAAATTCATTATAACGGGCATAACCTCTCGCGCACCCGGATTAGGGTCATATGCCAATACAAAGAAACCGTGGGCTATACCAAGTCCCACACACCAAAAATCGCGTGCATATACGTAATGGTCAAGCTATGGTTCAAACCTCCGCGCGCAATGGTATATATATATGCGGTCACATTACAACGCAAACGACCACAGGCAAGGGTAAACTTAAATATTTTCAAACCTGCATTCATAAAAAGGAATATACGGTGGCCCATTAGCCGGGAAGTTGTGCAAAGTCGTTAAGTGTGGGGGAGGTTTGAGGATCGAACCCCGCGGACTCCCAATACAATTTTATACAGTCAAATAGCCAAACCAATTAACCAGTCAACAAGCGACATGTGGCACCAATGGATTGGGCCACGCGTCCTCACATTATTGGCCACCAATGACACGTGTCATCCACCAATTCGACAACCATCAACCAATGAAAGTGTGCCATGTCATCCACCTGACACGTCATGGTATGGACGGTACGGCCCTGCCACGTCACCGTACGGACTGTACAGGCAAGTACAGTCAACATCTAAATTTTTTGCATGTTTGCCTTGGTGAACAGATCGCGATATCTTCTCCATATGTAATCCATTTGAGAAAGTAAATATACCGCCGGAATCAGGAAGACAATACGGACGCAATGGCACTATTTTCGTCGCATTCCAAGCACTTTGAAAATTGAGCAAAATTTGATCCCATGATCAACAAGTGTCGCAAATGTCAAGCAGGACATTCTGCCACGATGACAACACTAAAGAGACACTTAGAATACTTCAAACACCTGATTTGGAGGAAGAGAGATGGTTAACTGAAGTCAGGTATCTCTTGCCACCTGAAAAGAGCTTTCAAACTAAGGTTTTAGAAGGGAGCGCTCCCCTACATCACCCTCAGGAGCGCTGACGCTCCCCTATAAGGTGCTAGGGAGTGTTATAACACCAAACTGCCCCTTTGAAGGAGCGCTACATATATTTGGAGCACTGGTGCCCCCCTTGAGCCTACTAGAGAGCGCTAAAGTGCCCTGATGCCCCTTTTGAGGGAGCGATGTCTAATCTGGGCAGCAGTTGATCTATTGAGGAGAATAAGGGGAGGATCTTTCAATCTTGGAAGGTAGTTGCATTCGAATTTCTGGTTCAGTCATGATCTTAGGAGAAGATCCTTGGTTCAAGGAGGGAAATCCTCAACTTACCCTAAAGATACCTCAAGAGGTGAAGCCTCTCTAAACCTATATAAACATGCTCTATCATGGTGGAAAGGGGGAAGAATTGCAAGCATGAAACCTATGATCTCATAGGAAACACACAGTGAATTGGAGGAGAGTAATCAGTGAAGCTAATATCATCTAGGTCGTGGATCTTTTGAGCAAGGGTTAGACAAAGGGGAATTGACGAAGATGTCGCATTCACATCTACGATTGTAAGTTACTTCTGTCATTGTTCTCATCAATATGACACACTTGGGCTATTTCTTTCTAGTTTGTGTTTGATCTTACATGAACTTGTTGTTGATAGATAGATCTATTTTCAAGCTAATATCAATAGAGTAGGAAGTGGTCGTACTATTGTTTGTCTATAGGGATCATCGAGGAGCGAAAGATCGAAGCTCAACTCGGAGCGTGCAGGGACAAACGCCGGTAAAAGGTACTTCTTTTCTCCTTCTTCCTCATGCACTAGTTTGTATAGATCTGAAAGGAATTTAGTGTCCACGTTAAGCGTCTTCTGTCTTAAGAGTTAAGAGTCTAGCTCTCAAGAAGAGATCTACCTATCCGAAGGGAGATTTTCCTTCAACACCCTTGGCCATAGAGAGTTTTTCCCTCGTAACAGAATTGGCGACTCCACTGGGGAGAGATATTCCTTTTAAGGGTTGAAGTACTTTTTCTTCTTGCATTGCTCTTTTTCCTTTGTGTTTCTTGTCATCACTGCTTAACAAATTCTGTTCACTCTGGGTCTGAGTTCTCAGCGTTCTTTCCCTTGCCTAGACTTGTTTTAAATCATATACGCTCCCTTTTTCCCCGACAGTCGCGTATACATGCTTGATGTCTCACTACAGGATTCATATATACGCTATGTTCTCTAGAATAGTCATGTATAACACTTTCCCTTTCTTGTTTACTTGGTTTAGTGACTGTTGGGTGGGATTTGATGATTGTTGAGCCTTGTTTGGTCTCTGTAGTGCCTGTTGAAATTCTCTAGGTTGACAGTAAACCTGTTGGGATTTGAATTTTTGAGCGTAGTCTTTCTCATTGCTTTTCATTTTTGGTTTGTCCTTAAACACTGGGTTGTTTGCTTGGCTATTTGATATTCTTCTTGAATTTATTTCGTTTATACATAGTGGAATTTATATATCAGGTTGCTCTTCAGTCCATGCATTTTCTCTTTAATATATTGAAAATACAAAAAAAAATAGGCATTTTGCATTGGTTAGCATGTCTCTCTTTGAATCTTTATCATTAGATTAGTTCATTTAGCGAAAGATTGCATTTTACTTCTGAATTGCAGAGTTGAAATTGAAAATTGCATTGTTTTTATTTGCATATCATTCATTGAAAAGTCAAAGATAGACTTTGCATTATATTCATATTTATCTTCTTGCAGAGTCATAACATCACAAGTTTTTCTTCCATGTCCTTTTGAGTAATCACGACCAATAAAATTTATGCTTTAAACTAAAATTGATTAGTCAAGATTTTATTTTTAGGGTTCACAAACTAGTCTAGGATTTAGTGCCTTGGAATAGGATTTTGTGAGTAAACTTATCCAAGGCAATTAAATCAACATATGTGTCTGAGACAGGGAGTTGAGAAGTCCATTGTATAATTGGTAATATTAGGAGGCTCCTCTCACACCAGAGTTAATCATGAGGTCGGGCGAAGTTAGTTGGAGGGATAACCCCTGGATACTCACCTAGCATCAGAGATATTTCTGTGGATTTATTCATATTTGGGCATCTTGCTAGTACCCACACCTCTGTGAGAGGTGGTGCTTTCAATGTTTCAGGATTTTCTACCCTACCGATACGGTGATCCGGAATTACGACTACTCTCATGTGCATCAGTTATACAGTGGTTTATTAGTTTCTTGACTTAGGTATCTCATAGGTTACTTGAAGGGGTTATTCTACTTGTACCCTAGTTCAAATAGGGGTTGGACAACACACAACATTTATGGAGGATTACCTCTCTGGGGGAATCTGACCGATTCGTTGTTAAGCCCACGAGGGCCCCTATAACTAATTTTGTTACCTCCAAACTTTAGTAGGAATTCTCAGATCCCTCTTGGACGAGACATACCTTCTTTAGCGAGGGAGGCCACTCAACCACTTTATCCCATTTGCATGCATATTGGTCATTTGACTTTTTGGTATGCTCTTTGATTATTAGTTGACCATAGGATTTTGTGTGGAGTCTTTGTTATCATGGATACTAGAGTTCATTTTTCTCCCTCGTTTACTACTACCCCCTCCATGACGTTCATGGGGGAAAATTCGTCCTCTTTTTATAATGGTATGCAGAATTATGGTACTCAATCAATGCCTTGGGTCTCTAATCATTTTTCTCATGGTATGTCTGATATTTCTTCGCACATTCCATCCTCCGTCTCGCCTCCTTATGCGAATACAAGTTTTGGTTCTGGGGGCATGGCGCCTCCTTCTTATCCCTCTCCGTTTGGTGGGAGTCATATCCTTCAAACACCTCTTATGGTAGGAGGTTGGAATCTTCCTTCCTACAAATCCACTATGCGAGAAGTAAGTTCCCAACTATGCAATCATTCTACTTATTACACTCCGTCCACTTATCCTTATTCCACCATGTCAGTTCCTACGAACACGTTTCCCATGGTTGACCTCCATCTGTCCTCTGGTGTTTCATCCAGGGGAAGTTATTTTTGTAGTATGGGCAACCCCCTTCACGAATTTCCTTCATCTGGGGGCAACATATATCCTCACATGAGTAACCCTTGTCATGTCTCTTTCTCTTCGCAAGAAGCTTCCTCAGTGTCGATGCCCCTACAACCCTCTATGAATCATTATGGAGGAGGATACTATCCCGTCGGACAGGGACAAGGTGTAAACTAGGGTACAAGTAGGGGTTATTAAAAAGAATCTTTCCTTGGACCTTGGTATCAAATGATGCAATCTACGGCCGCCAGAAGTCCAGTCACTATGTGTCATACTGACATTGTATCACCAACCTCTTCTAGTCATGTTGGAGATTGGTCGGCAACCTCTACGAGTCATGTTGAAGACCTACAACCAACCACTGCAAGTCATGCTAGGGGAACATGTCTGGTCACTGCTAATCACACCACACATACATCACCAACCTTTTCTATTCATGTTGGAGAGTTTCTACTAGCCTTTGCAAGTCATGCTGGGAGCATGTCACCAACCACTGCAAGTTATGCTAGGGGAATTCATATGATTAAGAAGCCTATAAGTCTTAGACATAAGCCTAGATTCCTTTGTAGGACTTGTGAAGGAAGTCACCTTACTCGTTTTTGTCCTGTTACTACTGGGATACCAGAAGCATGGGGCTCACCTGAGGGCCCTTCGCGTTTTGAGGCATCTATGGTTTCACAACACTCTATTCCTTCATTGGTTGATACAACAGTCATGCCAATGTAATCTCCGGCTGACACCCCTTTTACTTTAGGGGTTGATGCATCCTTTGACCTTCTTGTCTCACATCACGTTCAACCAATGGATATGTCAATGGAATCTTCTACCGACAACACTCTTGTTTTTTGGGGTGATGCACCTCTTGACCTTGTTGTCTTGCATCCTATTCAACCAATCGTTGAGGAAGTGGTCGTATCGATGCAATATTCGATCGAACCCACTCTTCTCTTGGAGAGTGACAAGTCTAAAGAAGAATTTGTGCCTGTTAGTGTTGGAAGTCACCCCTGGATTGCGATAGGAGCAGAGCCCAACGCCCATCAATTTTATGTCATGATAAGTTTAATGGATGATCAAATGGTTAGAGATCCAAGATGGAATCACTCTAGCTCAGGGACCAAGCCTGGTATGTAAAGAATAAAGGAGGTCTTGATCTAACTTTAGTCAGTGGGTTGATTGTAAAATGAGTGAGTGGAAGACTTGGTGGGAGGAGTGAGCAAAACTACCTTAGGCAACAGACCTTTCAACAGTTTGCAGAAGAAAAAATCTAAATGCAAGATCCTCTTCGTTCAAAGTTTTGGGGAACTAAAGGGATGACTTGAATGGATCCTCCAATTCCAATTCATTCAGTGTTGAGAAATCACAAGACCGATTAGAGACAACGCAATGATTACAGTGATCCAACCTACATCATCCTATAAAATCTACAACTCGATTGGATCCTCCAATTCTGAGTTGTTCTAACACAGTCCAAACAAAGATATGAAAGAAAATGACATTCATAAGGCAAGAAGTCTCAAGATTCAATGTATAACCAGATAACCAGTGCTTCATTAAAGATTTTACAATAGGGAGCCTTGCTCAACCATCGATCCTTACAAAAATAGAAAAAATGAGTATATATACTCAGAAAAATTCGCCCAACCGAGGCATCCAAGACTTTCAGGATGTGGTGTCTCTTCAATCAAATATGACCTACACTCCTCTGTCATACACCATATTAACTCTGCATGGCTCATGCTAAGGGGTAGCTGAGCCCTTAAATGTTGTATTAGTGTGCGCAGGATTACCTGGTGAGTCGAGGACTCGGCATGGCTTTTGTGTAAAATTCAGTATAGAGGACCATCTCGGGCAGACTTCCTGTCGGGACATCCATACATTACAATTAATGAGTGAGGCGAGATTTCAACCACCCCCTCTCTTCTTCATTCACTCTGAGAAGGTATCATGATTGAGATCAAGTCGAACTGGCACCTGGAGAACACGGTGCCCCCTTCTGAAACACAACTCAGGACTTTTGGCCCCCCTTTGTAGAACTCTTTCCTCAAAGGCCCTTTCGGGGCTTCGGGGTTCGGGGTTTCGAGATGTGAAATGACAAGGAGCCCTTACCCTTTGAACTCTTGAATGCCAACATGACTTGATTGCGCACCACACGTCCTTTTGGGTGGATGGATAAGATTATGTCTTCGACGCTTTCACTATGAACATCCCGAAAGGCCCCACCTATGGCTTAGATATTGCGTCGCATGTCCTTCTGATGAACGGTCCCGATCCTTTCGGCAATATTGTGGGCCTGGGTCTGGGACGCCTTCGACACTTTGCATCTCAGGGATAGGAAGAGGTTGCTCCTTATGATTCAAAGTCACAATGGGTGAAAAGGAAAGGATCCTAATCACACACCATGTGTCCCTTTTGGATGGATGGCTGAGACTGCTCCATGATACTGTGGGCCTGGGTTTGGGACGCCTTCGACGCTTCGCGTCTCAGGGATCCTAGTTGCAAAGAAAAGAATTTCAAGGTCATGATGGGTGAAGTGGCGACATAGCCTAATCACACACCACATGTCCCTCTGGATGGACAGTCCTGATCATTTGATGAATGTAATATAAGCGCTATCCATCGTGCTAATCATGGCGCAACTCTGTTAACTGCAATTTCCCACTGACTGTCGATCTGTTTCGCCAATTGATCCTTGCTGTTGAAATCAGATTGCTCGCTCGCTTTATTTTAAACCTGAAATGGACTACTGCATTTGGTGCTTAGGCTACGGTCTTGGAATAGAATGCATTTGATGGGTTTTCACATCCGATTTCTTCGCATTCTACATTAAGGATCTGAAATCAGGAAAAAACACCCGCTTGCAAGAATTAGTGCTAACAGTGCCAATGCAATTTTTGGTTGATCCCACTCTTCTGGTTCTACTTCTATACCTTCTATACCATGTCCTTAGCATTTCTAGTACTTCACCTTCTAAAAAAGAGATAGTTTTACTCTTCCCGATTTCTCTCCCTCCAAGTCTTGACGAGGTTCCCTTTGATTGGGATGGTCTTGTGGGGTATCCAATGCCTCTGCCTATGTATTTTATAAGAAGATACATTATCTGATATAAAATGGAGATAGTAACCTCTGTTAGCACTTTCTCCTCCTCAACTTGGAGAGCTTTTCATTTTCCCAATCTTTTGTTAGCTATCTGTGAGATACTGACTTTCCACAGAAAACCGAGATGGGAGCCTTGGCCTCCCCCTTTACATGTTGATTAAGACAACAAAATGAGTCTTACTTAAGATCTTTCCCGACTCGTCTAAAAACAAAAAATATTGTCGAGTGATTTGTCCCTTTCACACTCATTAAATTGGATTTGAAAGGTCATGAGTCTCAGTTAATCTATTTTCCAACTCGTTATCAAAAATAGAAAAGATTGTCAAGTGAACTTGTCTTTTTCACACTCGTAAATTAGATTTGAAAAGACCTCTATTTGGCACAAGTTTACCGCTTTTTCACACCAAGTATACTACAAGACATAAAAAAGGATATTTTTTGGCATTAAGTTGTGATTTCATTGCATGCCCTCACTTGCAATATTGAGCCTTTAGCTAGTTCTCACTTTGCGTTATAAACCGTTGCCTAAGCAATTTTTGCATCCTCAACCAAGCAGAGCCTTGTTTATATCCTTCATAATTTCACACCCTATACCTTGGAGGGAACATCACCTCGAGTGTGCATCTCCCACATGCATTACCTTGCATTGAGCATAGGTACATTGCACTGCTAGAACTAGTTTTACTTACTTGCGACACTCATTTCCTCCTGTGTATCATAACATTCAGTTGTTATGAAAAAAAAAAAAACACGGGTGGGAGGGGAGTACTATATTATAATTGGCAGCAGTTGTGTCACCTTTTAACAGAGGACAAAATTATTGAGTCTGTGTGTCATCATAATTTTGGGTTTAGCACGGCCTTAGGAAGCTGATCTCGTCACAAAGTTTTCTCTATTAGCTGGTTACTCTTCCAGTCCCTATAGAGAACTTTATTGATGGCTCCTGCATATAATAGTCACATCATTGAGTCTATGTTGTCAGAGTGCACAATATGTCTCATGCTCTTGTTCAAAGGAAGTCTATCAACCTCTGTCGGCCACTCCTCATAAATCTTGACTTTGCATGTCGTCCATACCCTCAGTATTGTCTCATAATCACATGATATTATGGTCTTATCATGCATCCTGGCCCTACATTCATCATCAATAGGTCACCTTGAACCCAACAATCGACATTTCATCATTGGTCATTCACTGGGTGGTTTCCCTTGTGTTTGATGGCAAGACATCTATTCACACTTTGGGATTCATACAGTGTCTTGGATGCCATTATCCTTATTGGTGGTATCCTCACATTTGTCAGTAGTTTTCATCATTGGCTTCTATTTAGAGGGGTTTTTTTGTATACCGCTTGCATTTGGTACACGCGAAAGAAGAACAGGTTCATTGGTTCATGAACATGTTCTTTGTCTAATCTCCACCAAATCATGAAGCTCCTACTTTGTTCCTCGTGCTGAATGATGAGAGATGCCTTAATGCTCTCCTTTTAGTGGGTCTCTTTCCATCGACTTCAGCTCATTTATTCTGGATACGGGACCTAGATTTTTATGAGTACCTTGAGGCTTGCAGTCATTAGTGGTAGGCTCTCTTTCCATTGACAGATGGGAATACATCAATGTCTCCTGATCAATGGATTTCTCAAGTGTTTGACACTGACTCCTTTATTCACACTTGTAGGAATTTACTTGGTGCCTTGATACCTACTTTCATTATTGGTAGGTTTTCTCGTGTTTGTTAATGATATACCTAAATGACCGGTAATCAAATGATGTCTCACTGTGTTCGACCTCAAATACTTTATTCACATGAGACTTGCACCCTTGGCGGATAGTGTAGAAGAATTGAAGACATCACCACGTGGCCACAACTTTCCTGAGTTGTTGCTTCCCTTTCATTGGACCAGTATCTATTCGACTTCAGTGATCATGGGAGATTAGATTGTACTCCATGGTATGTAGATATCTTCAGATTGATTTTGAGATTGGTTTCACTGGGCCTTGGTCGTGACTATGACATCTTTTGGCATATGACCACATTTGTATTTTCCTATTCATGGCCACAGACACTTATTTGGTATATTTTGCACATGGATCTCCATTTTATTCTTGGCAACCATGTATGCAAAGTCAATACAAAATGTAATGAGAAATTGAGTTCGTCCAGCTGGTTCTCTACCACTCCACTTCTAGGTTATTTATACTGTATTTCGGCCATCGCAGATACTCCTCTAATCTCACACATTAGGGGGCATATGTTATAGCAATATTTGCCTCACCATTGCTATCTTTCACACAGGGACTTTTTCCATTTCCCTATGTAGACTTGTGATCCCTTTTTGATGAGTCCAGAGCCAAAAATATACATTTTTCCACATATACACTTCCTATCTTCTATACAATATGTGTATACACTGGCTGCTCCACTACATCCCTCATACATCGATATTTGTGCCAAAAAATACAAAAATGAAGTCAGGTTTCCATGTCATGACAAGATATCTCTGATCCTTGGCCTTCCATACACTGGAAATGTTCCGACTTGGCCCTTCAGTTGCATTCTGAAGGCTATAAAAGAAAAATTCCAAGCTATGGAAAAGGAGGAAAAAGCATTCAACTTTGAGAGAAAAGTTACTTTGGAGAAATTAATTCATATTGAGTCTGCATCCCTTTGTCCCTCAAGTCTGAACACAGTGTTCAACCCCCAAACTCTTTCCCTATTGTTGAGAGGACCCCATTGCCTTTTTCCTATGATATTTCCTTTGGTGGAGGATTGAAGTGGTGGAGACCTGGTTGGAAGGAACTTGGTTTCTTGGCTTCGAACCATGACGACACAGAAGTTTGTAATTTTTTCACTTCTGTTGATCAATTATTAATAGAAATACTCCTTTCTCATCGTATTGGTATCTTGCAAATATATGATTATCATCCATGGGCATGTTTGTAATGTTTATTAATGGATTATGATATCTGATGTGCTAACCTCTTTATATCATCACTATGTACTTTCTCTACTTGTTTGTTGAGAACTTATTGTAGGTATAAATCTTTGGGTCAAAGTTCTCAACGGTGGAACATCATCAAACATTGGATCGAGGTAGGCCTCTTTCTTATCTTGCACATTAGTTTATATAGCATATGATGTAATTGAGTTGATTTTTGCAGTCATACCTATCTGTTTTGGTTTACCCTTGGCCATAGAGAGCTTTTCCCTTGTAAAAATAATATCCCTTCATCCCTCTCTCACTCTTTTGATCATTTCTTCCCTTGCCACCCTCTCTCTCTCCCTCTCTCTCTCCTCCCATATTCCCATCTCTCACTCTCTCCCTCTTTCCCTCTCTCTCCTCCACTCTCCCCCTATCCTCTATCTATACATTTATCTACCTCCCTCTCTTTCCTTGTCTCCATATCTCCCTCTTTCCCTCTCTCTCTCTCTATCCCCCACTCCCCCATCTCTCTCTCTCCCTATTTTTTTCTCTCTCTCTCTCCCTCTCCCATATCCCACCCTCTCTATATAAACATATCTCTCTTGTGATTTATCTCCCCTCTTAATATAGAGATTGATAGAGGAGGGTGGAGATTGATATAAGGGGATAGGGAGTGTAGGAGAGAGGGGTATATGAGAGAGAGAGAGAGAGAGAGAGAGAGAGAGAGAGAGAGNGGGAGAGAGAGAGAGAGAGAGAGATGGAGAAAGGGTTAGAGAGATAGGGTCCTAGAGAGGTAGAGAGAGAAAGGTGTTAATGTTATGGTAGTTGCGAGAGGTATTAACGTCTACGTGTAAGATTTGACAAGACTAGAATATTCTAGGAAGTAAGAGAAACCCTAAATAGTTGGTTAACAACCCTCAAAGACAAGTCAGCTCAAGAGAATAATTTATATTAAATTATTAGCCTCTATAAGAAGAAGTTGACCTAGTTCGATCACTTGGAGGACTATAAATAGAGGGCACTTGAGCCCATTTTCACTCACTCACTCTCACAACTGCATAAGGACTAGTGGTGTGCATGATTGGTAGAGAGCTGCAGTTGATGTAGTCATGACTTGGTATTTGGTTATGGTTTGTACTTTCTTCTTGGTATGTTATCTTTGGAGATAGGTACACTACTTTGGTTGGCTAATGATTCTAATGATTGCTTACAAAATTATTTTGTATGTCAAGGTTAAGGTTCTTCAGGGTGTCCTTTGTGCCTATGGTTCATTGACAATATAGTGATTATTTCTATCATGAAATGAGAAAACCTATTACTTTAACAGGTTATGGGCCCACACTATCTTCAAACAGTCTAACCACTTGAAGGTACATTGGGAGGATTTTCTCAGTTGCAGTCAAATTTTTGCTGCAGCAATGAAACCCTAACCCTCTTGTTGAGGCACCTTAGTGTTCCCTAGCCAAGCATACCTCCTTGTACTCTCAACAATACAAGGAAGCAAGTTTGAGTTTTTGGTCAAAGTCAAAGGTTGACAAAGTCAAAGAAGTCATGACTTACTCTGTGAAGTAAAAAAACAAGTTAGAAGGGGACTTAAATTTCAGAGCATTGAAGACAAGGATTGACCTCATCCTTGCTAAGAATAAAGTCCTAGATATCATGAAAGGAAATATCATGGAACCACAGTTTGAAGTAGGAAAAGAGAAGGAACCTCAAAACGTTAAAGCACTAAAGAAGTTAAAGGATAATGACATTAATGCTATGAGTATCATAGTGGACTCTTTAAATGATCACTTGATACCCTACATTTCTCATCTTGACTCATCCAAGAAGATGTGTGATTCCTTAACAAACCTTTTCTCAGTCATAAATATTGGACAAGTGATGAGTCTCAAGAATGAGCTTTGTGACATAAACATGACAAAGGATGACACCATGGCTTCATACTTTGTGAGAATTTCTTAGTTGATAGATAAACTACAAGATATTAAAGAACTCATCCCAGAAAAGGAAGTTGTGAACATAACACTCAATGGTCTCTCTAGATCATGGGAATTAGAGGGATTCATTTGCTAAAAGCATGAATACAAGGAAGGAGTTTCCAACGTTAGAAGAAATTTGGACCTGTTGTTCACAAGAAGAGACAAGCTTAAACTCCAAGGGAAAACCTCAGAAGGAAGAAGATGCTCAAGCCTTTGCAACAAATTTTAAAATATATGGAGGTAAGAAAAGATTTGATTCAAGAAAGAAGTTCAAGAGAGATATGTCAAAGGTGAAATGGTTTGAATGCCATGATTATGGCCACTACAAAATGAATTTTCCTAAACTAACAAGGAAGAGAAAAGTGAAACATCATGCATCAATTGTCAATGATGAAGAATCCTCAAAGAATACAAATCATGATGAGACATATTTCTTCTATTACTCATCCCTTACTAGAACCGTTGAAGATGACACATGGTTGATTGATAGTGGAGATTCAAGGCGTATGATAGGTGATCATAGGAATTTCTCAAGAATGAAGTAAAATGAGACACCTCATAAAGTGAAGCTTGGAGACAATAACTCCTATGCATTCAAGGGAATTGGAAAAGATACTAGCAAAATTTGAATCAGGTAAATCTATCCATCTTATTAATGTTTTATATGTTCCTGGTTTGAGAAAGAATCTAGTGGCTATTTCCTATTTTGAAGAGAAAGGAGATAGAGTAGATTTCATGGATGGAAAATTTCTTGTATGGTCTAAATACTCCAAGATGGAAAACGATAGAGTTATTGGAACCCATGAAGGAAGGTTATATAAACTCCTAGGTCAGAATACTCAAGCCCTGGTACATGACAAAATCAATCCTAGTGAGTTATGGCATAGAAGGTATGCTCACCTTCATTATAAATCCTTTCCATCCCTGAAACATATGGTTGTAGGAATACCAGAATTATAGTCAGTACATGAAGGTGTGTGTAGAGGATGTGCACTTGGGAAGAACATTAAGAAACCCTTCCCAAATAGTGATAATATATCCAAAGGGATCTTAGACCTAATACATTCAGATGTATGTGGACCTATTCCAATGAAAATTTTAGGAGGATCTCTTTACTATGTAACATTTATAGATGACTTCTCAATAAATACATGGTTGTATCTGTTAAAGACTAAAGATGAAGTATTTAGAAAATTCCAATAATTCAAGGTTGAAGTAGATAACCTAAAATATAAGAATATCAATACAATAAGATCTGATAATGGAGGATAATACACCTCCAAGGAGCTCGTTTCCTTTTTTAAAGAAGCTAGTATTAGGAGGGAGCTCATTGTCCCTCACAATACTCAACAAAATGGTGTGGCTGAAATAAAGAACAAAACCATTGAAGAATCTGTCAAGGCAATGATGAATGATCAGAACTTATATATGTTCCAATGGGTAGAAGAAATTATGACAATTGTTTATGTTCATAATAGAAGTTCACCTATAATATTGAAGAACTTGACTCCTAAAGAAACCTTCTCAGGAAAGAATCTAAGCATTGAATATCTAAAATCTTTGGATGTCCTATATACATTTGTGTTTCCAAGGATAAGAGAAAGAATTTGGAACCCTCGAGAAAGAGAGGAATATCCATTTGTTTATTCATCAAAAGTGTATAGAATCTATGTTCCAGGTCAACATAAAATTGAAATAAGTAGAGACATAAATTTTGATGAAAGGATTGCATTTAAGAAGTATATATAAGAATCTGTAGAATCCAATGAAGAAGAGGAACATGAATATACCAAAGAAGAAAGTACATGTTCTCTAGAAAAACCTAAAGAAGAACAAGAACCACCACATAAATTTGTGGAACCAACTATTATACCTAAGACAAGAAAAATACCAGCATGGCTTGAAACTACTTTGTAGGAAGAATAAAAGCATAAGGCTCCCACTGGTACTTTTAGACAAAGCAAGAAACCCAAAATGTTCACTAGTTATGCGACATTCATGACAAGTTTGGTTAATGTAGAACCTTCCACCTTTTGAGGAATAAATTAAGAAGAAAGAATGGAAGGAAAACATGATGGAAGAATACCAATCCATCATGAAGAATGATGTATGGGAGGTTGTGTTGATACCTAAAGAGAAGTAAGTATTTATAAGTACAAGGAGAGATTTGTGGCTAGGGGATTATCCCAGTAGGACGGAGAATATTATGATGAGATGTTTTCTCTGATTGCAAGATATACATCTATAAAATCCATCATATCTATAGAAGCTTCCATGGGTTGGAGTTTACATAAGATGAATGTAAGCACCACCTTTCTCAATGGAGTGATTGAGAAAAAAATATATAGAGAGAAACCTCAAGGTTTTTAGGTACACCCAAAAGAAACACATGTATGCAGATTGAAGAAGGCCTTGTATGGACTCCATAGAGCTCCAAGAGCTTGGTATGAATGTATTGATATCTACTTGACAAGGCTTGGATTTTCTAATATTCATGTCGATCTAAAACTCTATTACAAGGTTGTGAATAATTCACATGTGATTCTACTATTATATGTTGATGACCTATTCCTGAAAGGTACAAAGCCTCTCATTATTTAGTGTAATAAGGACCTATCCACTAAATTTTATATGAAAGATATTGGTCTCATGCACTACTACTTGGGACTAGAAGTGTGGCAGAAGCATGGTAAATTATTCCTAGGACAATGCAAGTACATTGTAAATATCCTTCAGAAGTTTGGGACGATGGATTGCAAATCCATGGAAACTTCTATGGTAACAGATTTGAGGAAGTTGAAATACTTTGATTCTGATCCAATAGACTCGTCCCTGTTACATAAACTGATTGTCTCCTTGATGTATTTGGTAAATACTAGACCAGACATATTCTTTGCTGGGAACATGTTGAGCGAGTTCAAGGTGGAACCTAGACAAGAGAATTGGGTGGCTGCAAAGCATATCCTGAGATATCTTCGTGGGACGATAATGTATGGTTTGAAATATGCCTCAAACAATGAATTACATATGCATGGATTTACCAATTCATATTGGGAAAGCAGTGTGGAAGAGAGAAAGAGTATTTTTGGAATGTGTTTCAGTTTTGGTTCTGCTATGATTTCATGGGATAGTAGAAAACAAAATTTTGTTTTACTCAGTACCACTGAAGAAGAATATATTGTAGCTTGTGATTCTTTTATGGAAGTAGTATGGCTCTATAAGTTGGGTTCTAGACTGTTTGATAAGGTGTTGAATTCAGCCGTGATATATTGTGATAACCAAAGTTGTGTAAAGCTATCATAGAACCCAATCTTCCATGACAGTTCGAAGCACATCAAGATCAAGTATTATTTTCTCGGTGATAAAGTCCATAGGGGAGAAATGGTTCTCCAATATATCTCCATTGATGAGAAGACTACATATAATTTGACAAAGCCTTTGTCCAAGATAAATTTTTCATACTTGAGGGACAAGCTGGGGCTCGCGTAAATTTATCATTTGGTTGAAAGGGAGGAGATGAATTCCTCAGTTGGGAGGGAGCACCGATAAGTGGCATCATGGACTATTAGTGAGATGTGTATTTATATCATTCTAGTACACCTTAGAAATGGTCATACAAATTAAAGATGATTCTTGCATCATGATAGATATGATCATGTTAGTAAAAATCAAATATGATAAGATGGTTGGAGTTGTTGATATAGTGTCCTTAGGAGCATCGTGCTAGTACACCTTATAGGTGGACATAAAACTTAGAGATGATGCTTTCACCATGCTAGTTATATTCATGCTATTACAACTTAGAGACAATGTTGGTGAGCCACATCATGCTAGATATGATCACGTGAGTACAACTTAGAGATGAAATACAACTTAGATATGATGCATTGGCATCATGCTAGATATGTCATGATAGTATGCCTTAGAGATGATTCTACAACTTAGATATGATGTAGGATGGATCATTTCATGCTAGATATGATCATGAGAGTACAACTTATATATGATGCATTGGCATCATGATATATATGTCATGCTAGTAAGAATTATAGATGATCATACAAATTAGAGATGCCACAGTGAGGCACTGATATACATCATGCCAGTACAACTTAGAGGTGGACATACAACTTAGAGATGATGCATTGGCATCATTCTAGTTATGTTCATGCTAGTATGGATTAGAGATGATGTAGATGATACTCTGTATCATGCCAATACAACTTAAATATGATGCATGCGCATCATGATAGTATGTCCTAGAGGTGATGCAGTTGATTTTATTGTTGATGCATAATGATAGAAGATGATATCATTCCATTTTTGTGGAGACTGTATGTCTCTGGAAAGTAGTTGTATGCTACTGTGTTGGATGTGATCCACTAGTAGTGACTGCATGTCACTAGTTAGTAGTTGTGTGCTACTAGGATTGGTTGTATACCACTAGATCATAGTTGTATACTACTATGGATGGACATAAGTTGTGTTCTATCGGATGGCATTCTCATTGACATGGAGACTATCAATACTATTTGATATTGATGTTGGTGCTCATGATTTGATGTGTGATCATGAGATAGACTTTGTGACTATTGGTGTTGCTACTAGATGAATGGTCTATTTATTCTCAATACCATTTCCTGTAATACCTCCCAACCTAGGAGGGAGTATTGATTTTACGGTAGTTTCGGGATGAATTAACCTCTATGTGTAACCTTTGACAAGACTATAATATTCCATGAAGCAATAGAAACCATAAATAGTTGGTTAATAACCCTAGAAGACAAGTCGACTGAAGATAATAATTTACATTAAATTATTAGTCTCTAGAAGAATAAGTCGACCCAGTTAGGTCACTTGAAGGACTATAAATAGAGGGTGATTGAGCTCATTTGAACTCACTCACTCTCATAACTACATAAGGACTAGTGGTGTGCATGATTGGTGGAGATTTGCAGCTGTTGCAGTGGTGACTTGGTATTTGGTTATGGTTTGGACTTTTTGCTTGGTACGCTAGCTTTGGAGAGAGGTAAGAAACCTTAGTTGGATATTGGTTCTAATGATTGCTTCTAGAATTATTATGTTTTTCATGGTTAAGGTTCTCTAGGGTGGCCTTTGTGCCTATGGTTGGGTGAAAATATAGTGATATTGTCTATGGTGAAACGAGCACACCTATTATTTTAACAAAAGGGTCCTAGAGAGGGAGAGAGGGAGGGAGGGAGAGAGATTGAGAGAGAGGAAAAGAGTGAGAGGAAGAGAGAGATAAATATAGATATG
>SNQJ01S0046893.1:14216-32812 GCA_010110895.2 Picea sitchensis
GCTTGTATCCCACTACTCATTTCTCAGCAGTCATTAAGGTTGTGACTTTGTTCTCCTGACAGAGTCTTCACATAGTTCCTCCTTCACAGAGTTCCTCCACAAGGAACTCCTTTAGCATGAAACTTCCTTATTACATATCCTTCACTATCTGTGATAGACTGAACCTTGAGTTAGCTTCAGTTGTTTACCAAATATTACATAAGGAATATCAACATGCATCTTTGTTATGCCTCTGGATTATTTATCCACACATATTCCTTGTTTTGTTAACTTACATCTATGATGCACTTAACCACATGGATAATCATACGCCTATGTGTATCTACCATAGGTACATTTTGAACTCACATACATCTTTTCATTAAAATCATTAAACTCGTGATTTTTCACAATTTTTCTCATGCGGTCCTCAAAGGCATAATCATGTTGCTTTTTATCATGACAACATATCATCCTTTATCATTTAATATTTCATCATATATGTGCATCAATTTCACATTTAATATCATTCATTCATATCTATTTGTCCTTAATATTAGTCTTTATATCAAGCAACCTCACAATCCATCAAATTCATGCACTCAATCATATACAAACATAGCTAAGCAGTCATCATGCAAGCTCATTGCTTGCACCCTTTCCATGTCCTTCATGGACATATCAAACTTTCATATCCTTCTCCAAAGGATATTACTTCCATTCTCATGAAAAGGTCCATAGAGATACTCAACATTGAGCTTCCCTCTCAGTCGAGAACTTGCAGTCATTCACATGATATCCACCTGGCAATTTAACAGACATGGTCATAACTATGTTTCCCTTTCTATACGATAAAAACTAGCAAGAAAAAAATCTTTCCTCAAATTCCATAAAAACATTTCCCAACTCATAAATACAGTATGGGAAATTATAACCATGCCCAAGGTAACAAAACATCCAATCTAGATTCCAACTGGTCTTGATCAGTAGACCTTTCGATCAAGGAAATCCTTTTCTAGATTCCCCTCACTACAATCCAAACCATATCTATATGGATACCATCCACCACTGGATGTCAATCTGACCCATTGGGTATATAGAAGTACCCCAACACTTCATTTACCACATTCATGATCAACATTTAATTAACCATTTTACCTCATTTATAATAAATTTTAATTTCTAATAACATTTGGATTATTTCCTTAAATCCCAAATACAATTTCGAAGTATGTTACTTACTAAGTATTTTAATACAAAACTCCATATTATCTTTAGATCATAATAAGTCTTGGGTAGAGGGTCCATCTATTTATTTTTAATTTTTTTTAAAGGTTCTAATTGTTTCTATCTACTCTCAATAAAAACATAACATAACCTACAAATGTAGATCAACCTTAACCATTACACCTAGAACTCTTTCTTCTTCTCAGCAACAGCCAGGGGAGGAGGTCACTCTCCTCCTCCCACATGAATTTTGGAATATTAGTTTCCTATCCACCAAGAAAGGGAGGTTGTTATTATTTCTCACTCAATCACTCCATATTTTTACAACTCTGTTTATCAACTTGATTATAAAAACATTGCCCAACAATTCTTGTACCCAGCAAAAAAATTTGTTTTTTCAGTTGCCTTCGAAACCCAAGAGTTGAACATGATCTCCCTTTTCATAGAATGGTCACCAAACTCATTCCTATTGAATAAACACCTACTTAAGTTAATAGGCATACACACTCCCCTAACACAGCCATGAACTTTTGAACTTGCTCTTGTCACTTCACTTCTACCTTCATCAAGGTTGTTCTCGGTCTATAGGGTTCCTTTTTACTTGCTTACTAGGTTATTCCAGCAACAATTTCCATTCATTATAGGTTAAGTAAATTGACCTTACCACTTCCATCAATCCTCTGATCATGAGGGATCATACACATATACAAGGTTTAATCCTTCATTAAAGAAGTAATTATTACTGATGTGGATCCTTTCAACCCATTCACATCCAAGTCTTTTTATTAGTGACCCTCAACATAATCCCACTCCTGTAGGATTAGATATCATTTCCCAAAAGAAATGGTAGGCTTCCTTTACCATAGACTAGCATGATTCAATCTCGTTGGGTAAAATCCCAACTGAATTTTAATCTACATCCTTCTCCTCAATGAACTTGTGCAAATAATTTATGTATGGTAGTGATACTCTCATACGACTCATTTTAGCCTTGGTAAAGTAGTCTTATGACTGTTCTTCGGCCCATCCAGGCCTGTGTCTGAATCATGATCTGCTAGATAGGGTAGGGTAGTATTCCCTCTCCCGTAAATTTTTCTAAGAAATAAAATCACTTGACTCTTTCATGAGCCCAAGCAGGCCAAGTGTTGTTTCCATGCTCTGATACCAATTTGCAACACACCCAACCCCTTAAATACCTTTTTAGGGATGGTGCATCAAAATTTCGCTTTCCTCCATCATCTTTAATCCTCTTCTCAAGGTCTCCATCACCTTCTTCTCATCAAGATCTTTCCAACCACTATCTCCATGCTCAAATCTGAGCTCTGGATTGGAAGTTATGTCGTTTTGAAGTTTTTCGAGCCTCATTGGTCAAAGGCCATGTGGCACCCACGTGGGTCTGTCTCATTCATACTAGCCCAAGGTTCCCCAAATTATTGGAGCTTCATAGAGATCCTACATCTATGATGGAAATCCATCCACTGTTAAATCCACCAACGAGACTTTGTCCTTGTTTAATGTACAAAATTACGATAATTCGGCATTCAATACTTCGGCATTGAATGCCCCCTTTTCTTTCTATGCGCATATCCTCCAAAGTATCAAAATCATGAACTCTTGAAGGGTCCTGAATTATTTCCACGTGGCTATGGTATTTGTCCCTTTCATCTTATCTAAAATAGTACACCCCAAACCCCCAAAGTTAATAATTCTCAGCCTCCCGAAGGGTCCACCCTTACACACGATGGTGCATTAAATACAGAGGAAAGGCCAGGTGGGTCCCAAGTACTCCACCATTTTGGAGGATTGAAGTGGTGGAGGCCTAGTTGGAAGGAACTTCGTTTCTCAGATTTGAACCATGCTGACACGAAAGTTTGTAATTCATTCATTTATGTTGATTACATTTTAATAGAAATACTCTTTTCTCATCCAATTAATATCTTGCGAATATTTGAATTGTTATTCCATGGGTGTATTTGTTATGAATGTTGATGGATTATGACATTGAATGTGATAACATTATATATTATCACCATATGCTTGAGTTTCTTGGTTGTTGAGGACTAGTTGCAGGTGTATTTCTTTGGGTCGAGTGCTCAACAGTGGACTTCATCGAACGTTTGGACAAGGTAGGCCTTTTATCTTGTCTTTCTAGCATATTTGTTTATACAACATACTTGGGATTAGGGTTGATTTCTGCAATTATTTCCGTCTGTTGTGGTTTACCCCTAGCCATAGAGATATTTTCCTCGTAACAGAATTGGCGACCATACTAGGGATATAATCTTCTCTTTGGGGATTTGGAGTGTTTTTATTTTTAGGTTGATCTCATTTATATTGAGTTTATTGTCGTATGATTTCTTGACAACCTCTATTTACTCTGAGTCTAATTTTCTTAGCCTTCTCCTTAGCCTAGCTTTGTTTTGGCACATATACACGGGTTTTTTCCTGACAGTCACGTACATACATGTGTTGTCCTTATGCAATATGTGTACATACACACTTTTCCCTTGAACAATTGTGTACATCACCCTTTGTTGTTTGGTTTCTAGGTTTGATGGTTGTTGGGTGGGTTTTGATGATTTTTTATTCTTCTTGGGTCTTTGTTATGACTATTAAGTGTCTATGGAATGACATGAAAACTTTCTTTGGTTGAATTTTTGGGCGATGCCTTTCTCATCATCTTTTTCATTTGATTGTCCTTGCATCCTGAGTTGGGTTCTTTTCTCCTTGATATCCCACTTGGGTTGTCTCTGTCTACACACAATAGAGTTTTTATATCAAGTTGTTGTTCAATCCTTGCATTTTCATTCTCTTATATTGAAAATACAAAAATATTAGGCATTTTACATTGTTGGCATTTTTTATCTCTTGAGTCTTTGTCATTTATCTTAGTACATGTAATGAAAGATTGCATTTTATTTCGAATTGCATAACTGAATTGAGAATTGCATTTTGAAAAGACTATCATTTATTTGGAAATTGAAGTTAGGACTTTGCATTGTTTTCATATTCATTTATTTTACTTGACGATTCATAACATCACTAGTTTCACGACTGCACTTTTTTGAGTAAGCAAGGCCACTAAAAGTAACGCTATAATTTAAAATTGATTAGTAACGATTTTATTTTTCTAGGGTGCACAAACTAGCTTAGGATTTAGAGCCTTGGAATAGGATTTTGTGAGTAAACTTCTCCAAGGTTATTAAATCAACATATGTGTCTGACTAAGGGAGTGGAGAAATCCATTATATAGTTGGTAATATCAGGAGGCTACACTTACACCGGAGTTAAGCACGAGGTCGTGTGAGGTTGGTTGAAGGGATATCCCCTCGATACCTTCTTAGTGTTAGATATATTTTTGGGGATCTATTCATATATGGGGATATTTCTAGTACCCTTAACTCTGTGAGAGGTGTTGCTTTCAAGATTTTGGTCTTTGTTACCCTGCCCATATGGTGGACCTGACCTATGTTTGTTCGCATGTGCATCGATTATACTATGGTTTCTTAGTTGCTTGACTTAGGTACCACACAACTTACTTTCAGGGGTTATTCTACAGGTACCTTGGGTCAGATAAGGGTCAAACAACACACAACCTTTATGGAGGATTACCTCTCCAGAGGATCTGACTAACTGGTTGTTCAGCCCATGAGGGCCCTTATAACTGATTCTGATACCTACGATCTTTAGCAGAGGAGTCTTAGGCCCCTCTTGGGTGAGGCATACCTACTTTAGAGAGGGAGGCCCCTTTCAACCACTTTATCATGTTTGTGTGCATATTAGTTGTTTGATTATTTTTGGCATGCTCTTTGATTACTACTTGGCCTTAGGATTTTTTTTTTATATATCATGTCTTGAGTCATCGTGGAGCCATACCAACTTCCTCGCAGGTCTCGCCACTTATTACACTTACCACCTCATTTTGAGTCTTTTCCCTCTAAGAGGCGTAAAGTTATCAAATGTGGTACACACACCTCCACTTTTAGACTTGTGATCATACAAGGATGAGTACTGAACCGAGTCATCAAGATACTGGGAGCCCTTTGACTGCCATACCTACTATAGTTAACAGTACCCCTTCGACACCTTCAACCACAATGGTTGTAGTGCCTGAGTTACCTATCATCATCGCTTCCTATCCTATAGTGAATGCTCAACCTATAGCCATGAACCCTTTTGGGAATCTTTTTCGCTCACTGGGCTATAATTTTCATTCCATCCCTATGGCCTCTATTCATTTTTCCGATGGTATGTTGAACTTTACATCGCAGTTTTCAAACTCCATCCCAGTGGCTAATACAAATAATAGCATTGGTCTTGGGGCCACAACTCCTCCACATACTCCATTCTCATTTGGTAGCATCCATGTCCCTCAAACGACTCCTACCATTGGAGGTGTTCCTCCTCTTACTCTCTGGTCTAATCCTATTGCTTTTGGATGGAGTAACCAACCTAGCAGACAATCTACTACTCATGTTCCATCCTTTACACCCACCTCCTCTATTTCTATTCTAACCAACACATTTGGTATGATGAATCCACCTTTATCCTCTATATTCACACCCGGAGGAGGTCATTTGCACACCTTGGCAACCCCCAACCTGGGTCAACTCTGGTTGGGGGAAGTTTTTATAACCCTCATCAGAACATTCATATTGGAATGGTGCTTAAACAACCTCTTATGAATCAGCCCGGAAGAGGGTCTTACAATCACGGATAGGGTGATGGTGCTTACCAGAACCCTGGATGGGCTGTGATTCCCCAACCACAATATTTCCAGGGAGCTTGGGGCCAGATGTGGCAACCCCATCTCCCTTTTATGGACACGCTCAATTTTCCAGACTTGTCTAAGTTAATGAATGACCATGTGCATCATGATCCGTCATGGCCCTCCGTCCCCACTAAGATTCCTTTGGATATTCCAAAATTCAAGGGAAGGATTGGTGAGGATCCTAGTGATCACGTCACCCCCTTTCACCTATGGTGCTCTTTGAACTCCCTTAATTATGATTCTCTTCGGTTAATATTGTTTCAACTCACCCTCATGAGGGTTTCCATGAAATGGTATATCGATCTACCTAGGGGGGCATATAGAACTTTTAATCAGTTAGTTTTAGTCTTCCTCAATCACTTCCAATTGTCGGTTCGTTACGATGCTAGCATCAAAATTCTATCGACATTTCTTTAGGATAGGGCCACTCATATCTCGGATCACATCCAGGAGTGGAGTAGACAAAATAGGTTGATCAAGGCCTATATACCCTTGGAGTTCTTTCTAGAGTGGTTCTTAAATATCTCCTGCATTATATTTCGAATGATGTTTCTACATCCGAGGTTACTTCTGAGGAAGAAGTGATTTTTAAAGCTTAGCAGTTAGATCTTTTATATGCTCAATATGGGATGTTATACAATATTCTTCCTGACGCACTGAGGTCAAACTCTGACCCTAGACAAAATCCCAGACCGCATGTCGATGGCATTGTAGGCTCTGTCAATGTGAAATCCATAGAGTCAGTGAGAAGACATTTGAAATACTTGTCTCTAAACTAGTTTGCAGGAGGTACAAATTCGTCTGTGTCCTCTAATCCCACTCAATCTATGGATGTATGCTCTGTGCAATTGTCGACTAGCCCGAATGGTAGCCAACAACCAGGAGGGAATAAAAGAAAGGACGTAATAATAATTTTAGGGGTGGGAAGAATAATAATAAACCCATGGACAATGGTAATAATGAGAAGACGAATACTAATGATGGTGAGGGAAAGAGAGAAAGGTGGAAGGTGAAATTTCCCTGTAATATTTGTACAGACAATCACCTTACCCATTTATGCCCCAAACTCGTGGAATTTGCGAGGATTTTATCTCTATCACCCATTGTACTAACTAATCCTTTTCCACATAACCAACACATGGCCTCGAGCTCCTCGAATTCCAAAAATGTGGCAAGTGGGAGTCAAAACCAACCAACGCAAGATGGTGACCATTTATGCATCAACATGGTTAAATTTGAGGTCAATGTAGCCACTTGATCTCATGATTACAGTTCTCCATAGACTGTACCTATTCTAGAGTCTCCCCCTCCTTCGTAGATGCCCTTACAGATCAAAAAACTAGAGCCATCACCTCATATTCCTAAAGGAGTACTTAAGTGCTCTACCCACAATCCTAATGCTAGAACCGCCCAAAATTACTCTAGTGTTGAGGACCTAGGTCAAACCCCTTGTGCAATGTTGTCTATGGAGGTACTCCAGATGTTTCCTTCATAGAGGAATTCCTTGTTTTATGTGTTAGGAGATACAGATCCTTGTGGCTCAAAAGTTATCGAGTTTAACGTCACAGATGTGAAGCCTCACTTACCTTACCATGTGGCATTCCAAATCCACATAGGTTAATCAAAGTATACCATCAAGCGTATTGTTTTTTATGAAGGCACTGCAACATATGTGATGTCCCTAGTCTATTGCAAATCCCTTGGCTCTCCAACCCTTTCTCAGTCTCTGACCATGTTGACTGCTTTTGACGGTCGTTCCTTCCATCCTCACGATATTCTTCCGACCTTTTCGATCCAGTTAGGCAGGAAGACGGTAGAGGTGGATGTCGAGGTGGTTCATGCACCCCTCGATTATAAATTGTTACTATGACACAATTGGACTTACTCTATGACTGCAACCATATCGTCTGTATTCCATACGCTTTGTTTTCCTCACGATGGGAAGATCGAGAGGATTGATCAGTGTTCCTTTGTATATGCTAGTCCTAGTGCATATGTTGGACCATCGATCCCCTTGATCGACAATTCTCAACCAACAATTGATAATATCAGTGTCAAAATGTATTCATCCCTTATGGGTACCTTCGGATTCATGGCACCGGTTCACCATATTTACACCATGTCCAGTAGGCCCATTTTGTCAGAGAGGTTTGTTCCTTTTCGTACTTCCTATCTTAACAATCCTTGGACCCTACCTTCCTCGATGAAATCTTATGAAGGTCAGTCACATCCTGGCATGGCCATTCCACTATCAGTATCATATATTGTGTATCAAGTTGATATTGACTTTTCCATTAATCTGGATCTTGTTACCTTGCAGATGGATGAGGAGGATCCTATCCTGGTGCCCGTATGGGCCACATCGTCATAATGTTCACATGACTGCCTTGATGAGACTTTACCTTCAAATGAATCTATCATTGAAGCCATGAATGGTTCTGACAAACCTTGGGATGATATGCATCATCTCTCTTATTTTCTCCCAGATATTGTTAGAATCGAGAAAGATGACTTCAGATCTACTTTGAGCGAGATAGTCGGTCACGCCATAGTTCCACTTGATACACACGAAATTTATGTTGAAGGAAACATGGGGAGTATCTCCCCTATTTTCACGATAAATATCTCTCATATCCCTGGCAATATTGTACACAACGGTGCGGATTGTTTGCCAGAAGAAATCCTTATCTACATTGAACTCTTCAGGGAATTCTGAGATGTATTCGCTTGTTCATATGAATATATGCTAGGAATTGACCCTCGAATTATCAAACATGAGATTAAAACTTACCTGGATTCTAATAATGTTCAACAATGCCTTAGAGTTGTCAATCCGCGGAAGGCCCCTCCTATTAAGGCAAAGGTAGAGAAACTGCTTAATGCTGGCTTTATGTACCCGGTTCCCTTGATTGAATGGGTATCCAATCCCGTTCATATGAATAAAAAGAAAGGAACTATCTGTGTATGCATGGATTTTCATGACCTGATCAAAGCCTATCCTAAAGACAACTTCCCGACACCCTTCATCGATCAGATTCTCGACGAATGTGGAGGAAGCAAAGTTTTTTATTTCATGGATGAATTTTCAAGGTATAAACAAATTCATATTAAACTCAAGGACCAACACAAGATGACATTTATTTTCCCTTGGGGTACTTTCGCATACTGGAAGATACCTTTCTATAACACCTTGGGTTTCGTACTCCCATTTTAAATAATGTATTGCTACAATGCTAAGAGGCCTGAGTGCCCAAACAATTATTAAAGGGCCAGTATGCCCAAGACATGTAATGTTTTTTATCATTATTATTAATTACTACATTGTTGGCTGCTAGACAGACAAGGAATAGAGTTATAGGGGGCTATGATTCCATAAGAGAGGGGGCTTCAAGGGATAAATGTTTATTTCCTATTTTAATTACCCTTTTTGTCTAAGGGAGGGGATCGATTATGTGAGATTCTTGGGGAAGGCTAGCAGGTTCTTGATTCCACATGAAAATACTTAAACTCATCCCTGGTCTGATTGTGGGGTTGGTCGTGGCTCATTCCCTCCTTCACTTCTGCATTCATACCATTCTTTCCCTCACACACTTTCATGCACCCACTTACCCATTCAATGATCCATCCTCACATGCATCTTGGCTTGGTAAAGGGAAACGAACTGTTAAAGATTAGCCACAAGATAGTTGGTTGTATTGGTCACTGATGCAATTCATCCATGACTTAAGGCCTGCATGTATGATATGCATCATCCTAAGCCCTCTTTTTCTCACAGTTGTGTTTCCTGAGAGTTCCAACATTGAGATTATGGACCCGCTGTGTTGGAGCCCTGGAAGGAGAAGGACTAGATGAAGGACTATGTGGCAGAGAAGGATGGAGGTCCATTCTCTTGGGTGGTATAGGCTAGGTAGAAGAGAGATGGGTACTTGGATTGTTGTGGGTGCTGGGAAACCTATGAGAGCTTGAGAATTGACTAGTTTTGGAACCTAAGTAACACTCTGAAACCATCCTTGTGGATTCATAGCCCTGACTCGGGGGTGACATTGTTGTTAAGATTTGGAGCAGTAGTGTCTATGGTTGGGTGGAATGTCCTTGGCCTGCATCCAGTTGGTGTCGCCTTTTTATAAAGATAAGTGCTCTCTGTTGTGATATTATCATTTTTGTATGAATGTATTCCATTTATTTTAATTATCATTTAACTAAATCTTATATTATGCATGCTTGATGGATATTGATCTTCATGTTGTTAAAACTTTTATCTTATGTGTCCTTATTAAATAAAGAAGGTACCAGTAAGAGTACGAAGACCAAGGGTGGGCTTGAAGGTAGCATACCTCAACCTGTGGGTGGTTGGGGATGTTACAGATTGGTATCAAAGCTTCTAATTGAAACATCAGGCCAGTATGGGCCAAGTCTATTGGTTATATTCTCGTGGTCAAGATCGAACTCTAACCGTGAAGTTGAAAATATCAAGAGGAATGGAATTGCATAATCTACGCAGGAGTTAGATCATCAAAGACCCTTCGTAAGGGGTTCAAATGATCATAACCATCCCCATCGAATTCGGGAGAGATTTCCACTGTAGGATCAAGAGAGATCCAGGATCGTTGGATCAGAGGACATGTGAACAAGGGTTGTCCGATGAAAAGGAACAAAGGGTTAAGGTCACAATCTCCAGATCCCATTGGAGAGAGAGATCAATGGAAAGTAGGCATTGCGGGGAACCAAGTTTCATGGGAGATAATTCCTCAAGGTGGTCCCGCAATCCAAACCACAGTTTCACCGAGGGGTTATGTCTCAGCGTCAGGAGAATTGCGGGGTGAAAAGAGGGTTACTCCAAACATATGATGCGTGCCCCCATAAATTGAAAGGCATGCAGTGATGTGACATGTTAATAATCGAGCGACCAACCTCTGAAGAGTAGAAGTAGTTAGGGAATGTCGATCTCTAGGAAGAAACGTGTCAACAAATCGTGTGCTTCAGGTGAAAGAACTCTAGGAAAAGGGAGAATGAGGAGAAGTTGAGAATTGATAATTTTTGGACCCCGGAGATCCAAAGTGAATCACATCCATTCAATCTATAGGAGGACACGTGGCAGAAATACATGCACTTTGGGCGAAAGAAAACGTTGAGAGTTTAGTTATACGAAGTCTGAACACTCGAGGAAATTGTAGCCGTCGATCTACGAGAGACATGCGTCAGTAGATCGTGAGCCTCAGATAAAATAATTTTTGGAAAGAGTTAAGGGTTGAGATTCCCAAAGTCTCGAAGTTCGAAGTTGTTACAAACCATCCAATAAGGGAGACAAAAGGCGACAGTTTGGTCGGTTCGGTAAATTGAAGTTCGTGAGAATTGGAAGTGTGCTAGTGTGGAAACCCCTGAAGTCCCTAGATCTTGAAGAGTCGAAGTGGTGGTTCACGATGATATCACCAAGAGGTGATGTGGACCCTGAAATTTCCAAAGTGAAGTGGCTTATGGACATCATCGGGGATGGCATGGACACATGGGATGTGCACCATGTTTCAGTAAGTTCGAGCATGCAGATGATTGAAATTTTAGTTAGGACGTGACACGTTTCACCCACCTGATCGGGCCACATGTCCTCTTATAGTATTTCACTATATGGCGACATATCATGGACTCCAAAGAAATTACTCCAAAATTTTTAACTTGAGATTTGAAAATCCCGAAGTTCGGAGAGACGGAGACCCGAAGTAAACGTCGACCGTCGGATCGTCCGAAGTAGACCTGAACCGTCAGATCAGGAGAACAGGTGGTGTGAAGCTATGGATTCCAGGTAAGGACCTGAAGTAAACATCGATCGTCAGATCGTTCGAATTAATTCTCCACCATCTGATTCAAGAGGAGATGTGGCAAAATCCCATGTATTTCAAGGGAAGTAAAGTTTGATATTTGAGAATTTTGAAGTCTGTAATTTCAAAATGACCACAATCGTCAATCTGGGAGAGGTAAATCTGAACTGTTGGTTCCCAAGAGGTAGATCTTGGTATTCCATTTAGAAGCACCATCAATATCGCGATATCAACAGTCACCTCTCATTGCGAGGACAGGAGGTGCTCGGGATTTACAAAGTCGAGGGTGGACCGCAATCGAGACCACAGTTTTGGAAAAAGGACACATGGTGGCTCGAGGTGAATTGCGGGGAGATAATTAGTTTGGTTCCAAACCACCTTTGAGCATGGCACAATTGCACATCTGTGTGAGGTCACCACCTAAGGTCACATCTAAGGAGGGGGCAAGAGAAAAGGATCTAGTGCCAACTCTGAGATTTTTGCAAGGGCTAAGGAGAAGGTCGCAGGGGCCATCAGACCTGTAATAGAAAGCTAGAAGGGCCTGTGTTTAGATACAGAATGAAACCATCAAGTTTTCAGAGAGCCAATTCAGCTCCGGACTGAAGATACTTGACCGAAAGGTTGCGCAACCCTTAGGAGAGAAGGGGTCTGTATTAAGAAGAAAAATGAATTGAAGCATTGTTAACAATTTTGTTTATCACATGTGTAATTCTAACAAAATGGTCTCTTTCACATTTTTCATAATTAAGGGGCTTAAGGAAATCATCTCAGAATGCATATTGAGGAAATGGAAGAAGGAAAGAGAGCCTCCAGTCATGATAAGGAGGTTGAAGTCTAGAATACCAGAGTTGGTAATGCAGAGACAGATTACAATGGACGCAAGGGAAAAGGAGAGCAGGAAACGTTAATAGAAATGGTAAGAAGCCTGAAGATGGAAGTGCAGAGATACAAAGACAAAAATGAGAGACTGATGAGAGAGAAAAATCAGATAAATGCTCGAATGTTGCAGATATTAAATCAGTTGCAGAGACAAACGAAGAAGGGATCAAACTCAAGACAAGAGGAAGAAGGCAAGTGCCATGAAAGAAGGGATGATCATGGAAGAGATAGTTATTCCAGAAGGTCTATAAGATCTCATGAACACCACTCACCTCCTTACTCGGAAAGAAATTTTTATTCATCAAAATATCCCATAAGTAGTCTAGAGGTGTCTCCTATCAAACACCAAAGAAGGAAACAAGAGGTAGATAGTTTGCAAGGAGATCTGAGGAAGATCAAGAAACCTTCTTTTGATGGTGAAAGAGAAAGGGAAGATGATGTCGAAGCATGGTTGCTTGGGCTCGGGAGATATTTTTAGTTGCATAACTATTCCTCGAACCTGGAAGCCGAGATTACCACCTACCATTTACATGAGAAAGTTTCAATGTGGTGGGACCAACTGAAGCAAGTGGAACATGTTAATGCAACTCGCATCAGTTGGAATCATTTCAAGAATTACTTCTAAAAGGATTACCTCTCAGAGAATTTCTATGACAAGAAAATTCAGGAGTTCTTTGAACTCAGGTTGGGAAGCATGACTATGGCAGAGTACGAGAAGAAGTTCTTGGGATTGTTAAAATATGTCAGGTTCATTGATGATGAGAAACTGAAAATACAGAGATTTCTAGGTGGATTGCCAGCCTTTTATAAGGAAAATATCAAGTATGATGAGCCCAATACCTTGATTGAGGCCATCAGGAAGGATAAATACATGTATGAGCAAGGCCAGGGAAGAGAATCCCTACAGAAATCTTGGAAGGACAAGAAGAATGAGAAGTCCAATCAGAGGAGGAAAGATTCAAACCCCCCTTCAATAGGAATGAGCCTAATAGAAATCATCAAGATCAATATGCTAAGGGGGATCCCAAGAAGGAAGATTCCTTGGGAAAAAGGGGAAGACCACCAATCCAATGTTGGGGATGCAAGGAAGATCACCTGTACAAGGATTTCTCACACAAAAAGAATAGAGTGAAGACTGTGCACAACATCCAAAAGGCTACAACAGTCGAAGATATGGGAATAATATATGCAGCTTTAAATGATCGCAAGCAGAGTACCAGTCCAATATGATCAAGGTGGAAGGTAAGATCATAAATTAGCCTGTTGCTCTTTTGATTGATTCAGGATCAAGTCATTGTTACATTGATCCTAAGATAGTGGATAGATTACATTTGGAGAAAAGAAAACTTGGAAAAGCAAGTTTGGTTTAGTTAACCACTGGAACCAAAATAAGAATCCATGATATGGTCAGAAGTTGTTCCATAAGTCTTAATGGTGTGAATACTAGTATTGATCTAAATATCATACCATTGGGGTTTTATGATATTCTGATTGGAATGGATTGGTTGGACAAGCATCATGTTGTCCTAGATTTTCATAACAAGACATTTACATGTCTTGATGGAAATGGAAAACAAAGCACTATGAAAGGAGTTCCAAGACCCATCTCTATAAGGGAGCTTTCAGCCTTATAGCTAAAAATATGTTTTAGGAAAGGATTTCAATTGTATGCAACTCATGTGGAAGATCAAAAAAATACAAAGGGGCCAAGCCTCGAAGATTTATCGATGCTACAGGAATTTGAGGATGTATTCCAAGAAATACCAGGGTTCCCACCAAGAAGGGAGATAGATTTATCAATTGATTTAGTGCCAAGAGTTTCCCCGGTGTCAAAAACACCTTACAAAATGAGCACACTGGAGTTAAAAGAATCACAAATGTAGTTGGAGGAATTGTTGAAGAAAGGGTACATATGTCCAAGTGTTTTGCCTTGGGGAACACCAATATTTTTTTCAAAAAGAAGGATGGAACCTTGATGTTGTGTATTGAGTTTCGACAACTAAACAAGTATACCATAAAGAATAAGTATCCTCTACCCCGAATTGATGACCTCTTTGATAAACTAAGAGGAGAAAGGATATTTCCAAAGATTGACCTGAGGGTAGGATACCATCAGGTAAGAATCAAGGAAGAATACATTCATAAGACAACCTTTAGGACTAGGTATGGGCATTATGAATTTGTAGTGGTGCCATTTGGACTAACTAATGCACCAATTGTCTTCATGTTATTAATGAATGGGATATTCAGAAATTATTTGGATAATTTTGTCATAGTATTCCTGGATAGCATACTTATCTATTCTAAGTCTGAAGAGGAGCATGAACATTACTTAAGACTTGTATTGAAAGTACTGAGAGAACATCAGTTATATTCCAAGTTGAGTAAGTGTTACTTTTATCAAAAGTAGTTCCATTACTTGGGACACATTATTTCAGAGTAGGGCATAGCAGTAGATCCAGAGAAGATCAAATCCATTAGAGGATAGCCAACACCCAGAAATGTGTCAGACGTCAGATATTTTATGGGATTAGTTGACTACTATAGAAGGTTCATAGTAGGGTTCTCTAATATTGCTCATCCCATCACTTCTTTTCAAAAGAAGGGAACTAAATTTGAATGGACACTCAAGTGTGAAAAGAATTTTAATTTGTTGAAGGAATTACTTACTAGTGCACTTGTGTTAAAGATTGTTGACCCAAATGAAAGTTTTGTGGTATGTACATACGCATGTAAGGAAGGACTTGGGGGAGTCCTCACGCAAAATAAACATGTCATTGGATACGAGCCCATAAAGCTTAAGGAACATGAGAGGAAATATGCCACCCATGACTTGGAACTTGTTGCCATTGTTCATGCCTTGAGGATGTGGAGGCATTATCTCATGGGGAAGAAATTTAAATTAAGGACAGACCACATTGGCCTGAAGTATCTTTTTGAACAACTGACCTTGAATGCCAGGAAAACAAGATGGCTGGAATTTTTAAGTGAATATGACTTCGATATAAAGCATATCAAGGTAAGGGAGAATACAGTTGTGGGTGCACTTAGTAGAAGAGTGCATCTCATGCATGCTACTGTTGTCAGTATGCATCAATCAGACTTAAAGAGAAGAATTTTAGATGGTCTTGTTACAGATCAGCATTACCTGCAGGTAAAGGAAAACTTATAGCAAGGATATGTACAACAAAAAATAAAGGAGTATGAGATAAAGGAAGACGGATTACTCATGTAGAAAAATAGAATCTATGTTCCTAGTTACAGAGAACTAAGGAATTTGGTACTAAAGGAAATACATGATGTTCCTTATGTTGGACATCACGGTTACTAGAAAACAATTACAGTAGTAAGAAGCAAGTTCTTTTGGCCAGGAATGAAGAAGGATTTTGTTGATTACATCGCTCGATGTATGGAATGTCAGAAGGTGAAGGTTGAGCATAGGCACCCAGTGGGTTTGTTGCAGCCATTGCCAATCCCAGAGAAGAAATAGGAAGTGATCACCATGGATTTCATCACAAGATTACCCAGAACGAATAAGCAACATGATTCAATCATGTTGTCTACTAGACGGACAAGGAATAGAGTTATAAGGGGCTATGATTCCACAAGAGATGGGGCTTGAGGGGCTAAATGTTTATTTCCTATTTTAATTACCCTTTTTGTCTAAGGGAGGGGATTGATTACATGAGCTTATTGGGGAAGGCCAAGAGGTTCTTTATTCCCCATGAAAATACGTAAACCCATCTCTGGTTTGATTGTGGGGTTGGTCATGGCTCGTTCGCTCCTTCACTTATGTATTCGTACAATTATTTCCCTCATGCACTTTCATGCACCCACTTACCCATTCATTGTTCCATCCTCGCCTGCGTCTTGGCCTGGTAAAGTAAAAGGAATTTTTGAATATTATCCACATGATAGTTGGTTGTAGTGGTCATTAGTTCAATCCAACCATGACTTGAGGCCTGCATGTTTGAGATGCGTTGGCTTGTGCCCTGTTTTTCTCACAGTTGCGAGTCCTGAGAGTTCCAGCATTGAGATTCTGGACCAGTTGTGCTGGAGCGCTGGAAGGAAAAAGACTACCTGAGGTTCTGCGTGGTAGAGAAGGGTGGAGGTCCTTTCTCTTGGGTGGTATAGGCTAGGTAGAAGAGATATGGGTACTTATATTCTTATGGGTGTTGCGAAACCTATGAGATCTTGAGCAATGACTAGTTTGGGAACCTAAGTAACACTCTGGAACCATCCTTGTGGATTCATAGCCTTGGCTCAAGGGTGACACTGTTTTTTTCAATTTGAAGCAGTATTGTCTACGGATGGGTGGAACGTCCTTGGTTTGCAGCCAATTGGTGTCTCCTTTTTATAAAGATAAGTGCTCTCTGTTGTGATATTATCACTTGTGTATGAATGTATTTAGTTGTGTATTTTAATTATCATTTAACTAAATCTTAGATTATGCATGCTTGTTGGATATTGTTGTGTGTGTCATTAAACCTTGTATCTTATGCATCCTTATTAAATAAATATGGTATCACTAAGAGTACGGATTCCAAGGGTGGGCTTGAAGGTAGCATACCCCAACCTGTGGGTGGTTGGGGATGTTACACTTTCTGCCTTAAAAATGTTGGAGAAACCTTCCAACGTGCTATGACCTTCACATTTCACGATCTCTAGAATATAGTCAAAGCCTTTCTTGACGATATTGATGCCCATTCCCGTAAGAGAGTGGATCACCCTAAGCACCTTCGACTAGTCTTTGAAATATTTCGTCATTATTGCATCAGATTGAACCCTCATAAATGCATCTTTTGCATTAGGTCAGGCTATCTTCTAGGATTTTTAGTCTCTGAGACTGGGATCATGGTAGACCCATTAAAGGTTGAGGCAATACTTCTATTTCCTCCCCTGCGCACTCTTCGAAAACTTCAAGGTTTACAAGGGAAAGATAAAATTTTACGTCGGTTTATAGTGAACTATGCTAATATTACTAAGGGTTTCGTTCATCTCTTGAAGAAGGACAACCCTTTTATCTGGGATGATCGAGCCCAAGAATCCTTTGATGCTTTCAAGAAATCCTTGGTATCGATGCCTCTGTTGAAGTATCCTGACTATAGTAGATATTACGTTCTTTATGTCGCCACGCCCGAAGAGACGATTGGTATGGTGTTGCTTCAGGAGGATGATGAGCTCCACTAGCATGTCACTTACTATCTCAGTCGAAACTTAGTTGGTCCTGAACTCAAATATTCTAACATTGAAAATCTAGCTTTGGCTGTCATTCACGTAGTCAAACGGTTATGGCATTATATATTGCTTTGCAAAACTACTATGGTTGTCGATTTCAATCCATTTCAATACTTCCCTACCAGGAATATTATAGCGGGGAAGTGTAATAAATGGATTGTCATCCTACAAGAGTTCGATCTCGATTTCTCTTCTGCGAAATCCAAGAAATCACTAGTGTTTGCAGAGTTAATATCAGACTTCCTGTGATTAGACGAGGATGTTATTCATGTTGATTCATTTTTGTATGAATACATTTTCCTAGTCTCATCATCTAACCTCTGGTACGGAAACGTTCTTCTCTATCTTCAAACTTTGAAGTTCCCTCAACATCTCTCGCGAGATGACTGATGATGTATACAATACCAAGATAAGAACTATCTTATCATCGACGACACTCAGTATCGTCGAGGAGTAGACAATTGTTAGGACCACACAATGTACCCTTTTTGCCCATACTTTTTGCCATTTTTATACCCTTCATCACCTGTATTTAGACTTATACTTTCATTTCACCTGATCATTCCAAGGTACACAACGTCCTTTCTCATTACTACACGTTTAATTTGTTTTGCATGATATTTTACATCACTCTCGTACTTAACCATTGATTAGAAGTGCATAAGTGTCTATATCTGCAGAATAGTATT